>VKKT01001897.1:68021-79749 GCA_008038995.1 Haliotis laevigata | reverse complement strand
ACGCCACGTCTTGACGCTGCGACACGGAACATCGCCATTGAAAGAATGCAAGCTGGAGATTATCAATCTTTTGTTACCAGGCGTCTGAATGTTAGTCTTAACAGGATATCACGGCCTGCAGCTCGTTACAACCAAACAGGTATAACAAATGACCATCCCCATACAGGCAGACCTCGAGTCACCACTGTCGCCCAAAATCGGTACATCCGGTTACTACATTTACGTATTTGTACTGCCACGGGTGAGAGCACAACAGCGAGTGTGCCTGGACTTCGGAGGATATCCGGTCAAACGGTACGGAACAGGTTGAGAGAGATTGGACTGAGAGCCAGGAGACCCGGCGTCGGGACGGTGCTACGTCTTCGGCGCTCAAGTTCTCCGTTAGCTAAAATTATCTACTTGGTTGTATAGATATGACCTTCTTCTAAACTGATGTAAAAATGTATGCACTAAAGTCTATTTGTGGACGAGTTATGCCTGTTTGAAAATACAACATTTTCGCAACGGATTTCCGGCCTATGCGTTTCTCTTTTTTTTGATAGTATACATAACAGATCGTATTGCTACGGTGGGTGGGTACTGCAACATCCGGCTGCTTCAGTTACAGGCTTGTGGCCACCAACCGGGCAGCACGAACTGAACAGCACAGGAAACTGTACCTCACACCTGATCATATATTGGAGTTTCTCCCTTGGATGAACAGTACTTAGCTCTCACAGAATACTTCTGAATGCATGTATTAGTTACATATAATTTGATTTAATCCTACATAAATAAAACATGTTTGGTATAATACACAACTCATAATGGATATGTTAGACATCGTATCTTTGAAATTTAATACATTTGAATTTTTTGGCAAAAAATTACATTTACAAATTACATTACAAAAACAACAACAATATATAATGTATTATACTCGTTCTACAATTGCATGCCATGTTTAGTCTTTGGCAACCCATGTCGTAAGAAGCAACCATAGGGATCGGGTGGACACATGTCATCGTATCCCAATTGCGTTGATGGATGCTCGTGATGTTGATCACTGGATTGTCTGGCCCAGACTCTATTGTTTACAGACCGCCACCATATAGCAGGAATATTGTTGAGTGCGGCGTAAACAAACAAACACCAACATTGTCTTTGCATGACTTGACGCAGACATGGAACCATTTACAAAATATTAAAAAGTTCAAACGCCTCAAGAGTATTATCGTATATCAGAAAAGAACCATAATTATATTTTTTCTCTGGTGGATAATCTCCGATCTAGTCACGATTCTGGAAACGATGCCTGTTCATTCTATCAGCTTTCAAACGCCTACAGGAAATGTGACTTTACGCAATTTGTCATAAATATGATTCAATTTTTCAACTATTTCGTGTGTATAGCTATAACAGTCGGTTTTAACAATATACTATAATTAGTTCATTGTGTGGTGATCTTTCTGAAATTTGTTGTTGTATGCTGTACTTCGGAACGTAAAACGACAATGATACCATTTTGACCGAGTCATGTTCTCTTAGAGAAACTAATAGATGCAGTATTGATATTCATTGTCACGTAATTCTGTTTCGTGTACAGATGTAGTGTCATTGATAGCAGTACTGCCAACAGTACAGAGAGCACTGACCGTCCCCCCTGAGGCTGTCTCAATAGAGCAAGGAATCCCTTCAAATAACCCTGGCGACGGCAAGTGTCTGGAGGGGTATCCGCTAACAAGCACATTTAAGAGACTGCAGATAACCAGTTAAAAGCTGAATATAATTTCAAAGATAACCGTGTTATATTTCAGTTTACACATTGTAAATATGCAGTCGTATTACCATATAATCAAGATTGATAATCATCATCATCATCATTTATTTCGCATGGGGGGGGGGTGGTAGCCTAATAGTTAAAGCGTTTGCTCGTCACGCCGAAGACCAGGGTTCGAATCCCCAAATTGGTACAATGTGTGAAGCCTATTTCTGGTGTCCCCCGCCGTGATATTGCTGGAATATTGCTAAAATAGGCGTAAAACTAAACTCAGTCAGTCAGTCAGTATTTCGTATAGATGGCCAGCAGGCCAGCAGTGCAACATGTGTAAAACATTCCGATGAAAACATGCATATGCGCCACACACAGGTGTATATTTGGATGCACGTTTGTGTCATTTATATCGTCGTCAATGTGAGAGATGTCCCAACTCCTGCCTCTGAACCACACATTTCAGTTCATGTCTCAGTCACCTGTATCCCAGCTCATGTCCCAGTCACGTGTGTCGCAGCTCATGTCCCAGTCACGTGTATCTCAGCTCATGTCCCAGTCACGGCCAGTAAGCTCATGCCCAAGTCAACTGTACGTCAGCTCAGGACAAGCTCACATTAACTGCGTTCTTCTCTTATCCGTCATACTGAGCAATAAAATGCTTCTACTTCGTTTATGGCTTTGCAACCCATGCTTGTCGTAAGAGGCGACTAATAGGATCAGGTGGTCAGGCTCGCTGACTTGGTTGATGCATGTCATCGCATCCCAAACAAATCGATGCTCACGATGTCAATCACTGGATTGTCTTGTCAAGACTCGATTATTTACAGTCTATCGTTATAATTTTAGGAATATTGCAGAGTGTGGCGTAATCATCTAACCAAAATAGAACAACAAAAAAAGGTTAATGGTGATAATACCAGATGTCGCGAAAAGAAGAGCCTGCTCCGTACGCTGGGACAGCTATCTCAAACACATGCAAGGGCTAGCATCTATTCACAGAACAATAAAGTTACACGTTTAAACAGCGAATTGCATCTGACATGAATTTGTCGCTGATGCGTCAGCTTTGGAATATCATACACGTATCTACAATACATTATATATTTTTGAAAGTTTTCCCGAGGCTTTGAATGGTTTAATATAAATCAAACAACATTTAAGCAAGAATTATATGACAATACTTGAAGCTATTGTTGTAATGTCAAAAGCTGTGAGCTGCGGGAATATTTCTCAGCGTGGAGGTGGAGTTGACTTGTGATGCTGTCTTGTGGAGGGATTTTTCAACACCTGCTCATGATACTATGGGAATCGTAAAATTGTTTCTACGCTTAGCGGATAGCTACAATGGTAAAGGTTTTTAGCTTTTCTGCACTCTAAATGGGCATCCACAGATTTACACATGGATGCTGTCAACGATGATGTGTCGGCCGGCCTCAGATAAAATTTGCTTTCACTAACTGCAATGAACCCCTTGAGATAAAGCACATTTATTCCAGATTAACCGAAGAATGACGTTTGTGTGTAGGATAGCGGAACGAAATGTTGGGAAATCAAATGTTTTTACAGAAATGAACTTGCTTCTCTTCTGTGATTGCACAAATTAACTCAAACTGAAGAAACGTTTTTATCCACAAGGTATTAATTCTGACATGGATGTTGTCAAACTGTCGGCCGAGATGGAAGATAGCTTGTCTATTCACGTCGAAATGAACGTTTTTCACCAAACTGCGTCCGACTAGTCGACAGATTCTGTGGCGGAAATGTGACAGAGTGAGGAGCCATGTTCTACACATGGAGATGTAACTTGGTTGTGGTTCAGGGGAATCTGACAAGTTCCTCAACGTCACCTTCTGACAGAGGGAGTTGTTTCCACCTGACAACGCTTCACCACACACACAGTTCTGTCACTGTTGATGTCAATATCCCATCCCCAGTACTCCTGATCTGAATCCCGCAGAGCATCACTGGGATGACCACTATAGACGTTTACGTCAACGTCAGCAAACAACACAGACACTTACACAAATTGACCCCGTTTCACAAAGCTCTCGTAAGCCTAAGATCTCGTAATCTTTCTCGTAGCATACGTACCTGCTATGTTACAGTTTAGAGGTACGAAGGCTACGAGAAAAGTTACGAGATCTTAGGCTTACGAGAGCTTTGTGAAACAGGGCCCTGGACAGTAGGGAGAATGGATGAGATTTCCAGTGGACAGAATCCGTAGATTCTGTGCTAAGGAGGTGCGGCGCGGTGATAATGGTCTGTCTCGCAGTCCCAGAACCCTTCCGGAAACCCAGTTCTGCAGGGCTAAGGCCCTTAATGGAGCAAGTCAAGAATTCCTCCCTTCTCACTGGGGCTTCTTTTCAACTCAAAAGTAATTGTTTCTTTCACGAGGTTCTAACCCATCGTGGACGTACTTGTGACAATCACTTTTACCGTTATGTCTCAAGATCATGTAACTATCACCATGCTCAGTGTCAATCAGATTAAAAGAAATATGCACATTTGACTGAACACAGTGTCACATTTCAGTTTTAACCTATATGTTCTGAAGACAGTAACTTTGTTAGTCCCTGCATAAAAGACCTTGTCTTGCGAAGCTTTGGAAAACAGTACCAAAACATCCAAATGAGCAATGTCTTCAGATGTTAGTCCCACCTGTTCGGTTGGTAGTACTGATACTTCGCGCAGAATTCTCCCTCTGTGACCAGTCATATATATGGTATTATTTGATACTACTTAATCAAACTTACAACATTGCTTCTGCTTCCACAAATCATAATGACAAAGTTTACAATGCTTTCGATCCTTACTCTCTTACAATGCTATTACGTCAACTGTTCCGATGATTGTCTCCAGAAACAAAGCTTTAACACCAGCAGTACCTACGCCATATTGATAAACTGATTCTTTTACATCTGCAAGCTGCAAGAATAATTCAAACAATGTCTACGGTCTCTCACCTTCACTATCTGTTCCCTGCAGTTTAATGGTTTCAATAATTTCAGTTTCAATGCTAATGCTACCCCATATTACGTCATCAGTTTTACTTTATTAAGCCTATAATGATAGATTTTTCATCTACATGTATTTGTAGATTTATATCATCACTGCAATTATGTGTTATGTGACGAAGGATCATGTTGCATGTAGGAGAATGATTTTAGTTCCAGTTAGCTGTTTGTTTGTTGTGGTCTAAGGGCAATATTTCAACCATATACCATTAGCCTGTAAATAGTTTCGCCAGGACTAGAAAAGCAAGTGATTCAATCAAGTTCTCTCCCCATGTATAGTATACTAAAGTACACTTTTGCCCTGAACCATCCTCGTTCAGGGCTTACTGACGTGCTAGTATATCGACGTGTCTGAAGGGGTAGACTAGGATTGTGACGTCAATACAGTGTGACGTAATGCAAAAAGTGTACTTTATCGCCTGATAAAGCACTGTCGATGCCTTCGATCTTTTAGATAAGCTTCTTAGAATTACTGATGGTATTATTATAGCATAAGTTCCTTGGGACCTACTCTGACCCGGAATCAACCCGGGGCCAAGGTGTACTGGGTTCAGAGTGATGATTGGGCTCCACCCACTTTCATCAAGCCTATGTGATGAGAAGTAACACTAGTCATACACTAGGACAGAAGTATGCCTAAACCAAGTATCGTGATAAACAGGAGGAACTCAGCTGATCCTTGTCCTACAAAGGGACGCAACACTGTACAAATAATTGTGGCGAACCGAGTGAGTTGGGAGTTGACAAAGCTTTGTCAGACTGAAGATGTTTCATTACTCTATCTATGGACAAAGCTTCTTATAGGGGCGGTGGGGTAGCCTATTGGTTGAAGCGTTCGCGCGTCACACCGAAGACCCGAGTTCGATTCCCCACATGGGTATGATGTGTAAAGCCCATTTCTAGTGTCCCCCGCCGTGATATTGCTGGAATATTGCTAAGAGCGGCGTAAAACCATACCCACCCTAACACTATTATAGGCTTAGAAGTGTCGCTTTATGAACCTCGGCACTGGCGTTTTGGTCATGCGTTCATCTAACATGAATCATTTTCATCCTGAATAATATGAATGATAAATGAAACGCAAAATCATGTACAAATGTCACAGCGCCACAGGGTCAAATGTTCCTGTGACCCGTTAATTTAAGACAAACTCATGAATGTTAATAAGGCTCCCTCCTTCACATAGCCTTCAGTGGGTGGTCAGTAAATACTCTGATGTTGGCTTGCGAGAGCGTTGAGTGTTCTTGGTGGGGCCCGTCAATTACCACTATACACAATGAATATGCAGTCTATTCTCCAGGGCTTATTACTGACTCACAGCACATCAAAACACTACTCCAAAGCCTGCGCTATTATTAAGTAGGTATCACGATTTGTGCTGACCTCAGCAGTACGGGGAACATTTCTGCGATGGAAATCACGGGATCTGGAAATATACTTAAGGATTGGAACTACCATTTACCAAGAAAGACATGGACGTGTCTAAAGTCTTGCAAATGCACTTATATTTGTTGTTGTTAATTTTGCATATATTTTAAATTTGCATTACACATTTTGATTTATTGTATTTTACAAACAGGTAAATTACACCATGCAATCCTTCAGGGCATATTTATAACCAATTTAAGGCTTTTGATTTGGTCTACATCTGTAATGTGTGCTGCCCAATTCTGGTGTGCCCCTCCTTGATATTGTTGGAATATTGCTATAAACGTCGTAAAACCAAACCCACTTACTCACTCACTCACTCCTGTTTATTGTATCCTCTTGGGCCGTAGAGCGCCTGTGTCAGAGAATACAACATTTCCTACCGTTATCAGGTAACATGTGTTCTAAAAGTATTTAATTTGGAAACTCTTGACAATAACAATCCAAAATGGCGGCTACTATCTCGATAGTGACACTGATGTGTTAGCTTTTCAGTTACGTTTCACTGGATCTGGTGAGAGAATCGTGAAATTAAGAGATAACGCTATGGAATCGATTGATGCTCACCCCACTGACCAATCATTAATCATCCGATCCCAACAACATGTGATGACGCTCTGATATGTTCTCAGCAAATCAAAAGGAATCTCAGGGCAAGTGATAGCAAGCCAGGGTCGAATACCTTGATCAGACCTTCCAATGGTTAACCAAGAAGTAAAAGTTTTGCGGCCGAAATCGGTCGTGTCTTGTTGTCCATTCTTTAACTAGCTTGTCCTGTCAACTTAGTTGTATATTTGTGGAAGATTATAAAGTGCTGTTAGTGAGGCCCAAAGTTTGCATTGCGATGATTCTTGTATGGGCGTGCGGCGGTGTGAGAGTCATGTGAAAGTCTATGTACCCGTGAAGAGCCGGGTTACAATTAGTCTTCAGTAACCCATGCTTGGCGTAAGAGGCGACTAACGGGATCGGGTGGTCATACTCGCTGACTTGGTTGTCACATGTCATAGTATCCCAGTTGCGTATATCGATGCTCATGCCGTTGATCACTGGATTGTCTGGTCCAGACTCGATTATTTACAGACCGCCGCCAAATAGCTGGGATATTGCTGAATGCGGAGTTAAACAACAACCACACACATTTTAAATCATGGGATTGTTTGCGGCCGGGACATAGTGGACGGCACTTCCTCTCGTACCCGGAAGTATGTATTGTCGTATGTCACACTAACGACACCTAGCGGTAACAAGGGAATATCAATTACGCAAAAAATATGAGTGTTTCCGGAGGAACATTTTAGGTAGAAAATGATGGTACAAATTTCATTTGTACTATAAAAGTTTACATAGATTTAAGATATTTCAAGCGGATAAGTTAAAGGGGCATTTGAGCGTGCATGAACTGCTTGGCGGATGATGTGTGTCTGCCAAAACGTAGTGACAATATTGCTTTGAGAGTTTGTCGTGAATTTGTTCCCGATCCATAATTAACCGATAGCTGAATGTATTTAGTCCAACAGCAGTTACACCGCACTGACAGATTTATCCATAGACCGACAGGCCTTGCAATGGACTCCGTACCTTCACCAATAATTTCTAATCAAGTGAGTTTATCAAGTAGTACATTTCCAACAGATTGTGCTCAACATTAATAGCCATGCATTGTTAAGCACAGTGGCCAATGGACGTTGTGAAATCGATCGCTTTAGACAGTGCTTTTGTTAAGGGAGTGTTTACTGGTTGTGGTCATTAATATACAAAGAGTGATAGATTTCATATCCCAGAATAATCTCACTTTGTTCCTGTATCCTGAACGCTACTGTGTTGACATACGGAATGGTGTCATGTGTCTGCTGACCGGACACCATTGATTCCGTGGTTTTATCAATGGGCGGTACGTCCACATCGGAAATGTGAGTGGATTCTCTACTATCTGACATACAAGAGCCATTACATAGAAAGGTTTTGACAAGTGAGTTGACACACAAGGCTCTCATTGGGATGCATCTGCAGTAATCTCAGCGACTCATTAAAGCAGTACTGTAACTTGATGATTGGGTGTCAATATCAAATGTAAGAGTGAATGAATTATGTATTATCATGCGCAGGGCATGGTGGTGGCCCAGTGGCTCAGGCGACGTATCTCGCTATAGCGTCCATTGTTACCGCTATCAACTGGCGCTGTGTTCGAATCCAATTAATATTCCGAGTGATCCATATTGTATTGACGCCATACCTTTGTTCGTATTTTAATTTTCCTTTAAATGTTCATTCAGACACAGATAGCATGCTTTATATAAGAACATTCTGTTCCAATCGGTGTTAAAACAATTGACTCACTCTATGTATTAATGTTCGCAATATAATTACTAAGATTATATTATAAGATAGTTTGGCAATGTCTCAGGTAATGATTGTTAAATTTAATTTTTAGGCTAAGGCCTTACATGACTTAAGAGGACTTGAACCTCTGTCTTGTACATAACGAGAAATGCCTAAACTACACGACAACCTCCACCTTTCAATTCTAATATGTTTATCAAGATGAGAATCGGACCAGGGTCTTTAGCATGACAGTCATATATGACCACCGCTCCTTGGTAGGAAATAACAGTAGATTCACACTGCTGTAGTGAACTTTGAACTTAAGTATGGGCGTAAGGCTATATGTACATGATTCTACCGGCACTCACAGAAACTACTCCCACAAGCGTCACCGCCTCAATCTAGGTCATACGGTGACATATTCCGGTTCATAAGATGTGTCATGTGTCATATACGCCAAATATTGTACCATAAAAAAATATAGACTTTGATAGTGACAAAATACTTCAATACCTACATGTTTTAATTTAAGACAAAATATATGGTCTTAAGACCATACATTCGGGGGAATGTGTCATAAATACAACATTGATTTTGTGTTTTCATTGGAAGAATATGGGAAGGATTTTCAGCATCTGGATTCATAATCATGTACATCGTCGACTGATGTTACTCATCTTCCAAATGCCGATTGATTTTGACTATGCAAAGTCTATAAATTAAATAAGAGGCATAAAACGTTGACGTCTTCTTAAACAGTTCACATCAGCACACGCACGCACGCTCGCACAAACACACTCGTGTTTGCACCAAGGTTTTGAACAGTCTATCAGGTATACCTTACAAGTACATAAATTCAAATTCAGATCCTCGACTTTGACCATTTTGGTGGAATCCACCAGCTTGGTATGGTGCGACAAACTAAGTATTAGAATCGAGGCGAATCAGAAATTTGAACATGCTACGAGCAAATCCTGACCCAACAAACGGGGATAAGTTTTACATCTTTGGTGAAACCCACAATCATTGGCAGGCGGAGAAACATAATGAGAACAAATCTGAGATTCGAACCCAGGAAGCTGCCGGATACTGAGCTTTATACCTCTCGACAATCCTTTCGCCCAACCACTGACTAAGGCAATTAAATTTAACAACATATATTGCAAATTATTATAGGGTATGTAAAACATAAGTGAGTATTAGAGGGACATAAATGAGTAACAGTAACGCTGTGTGTAAGCGGGAGGCGGATAACCACGCCCTATGTATCAGTAAGTAAGAATGGTTTTCACGTCATGTTTACAATTTTCAAGCGACATTACAACAGCAGTAAAAACTACATTCATCGTGACTAGCGACAGCTTTATCAACCACTACCTCCTAACCCCTACCCCACTGTTTGTATAATAACAAAATGCCAGCCTGTTCGTTCATGTTCACAGTTTTGACATGAAACCGCTCCATGTGTGTCCAGTTCTCTGAAATATAATAACAGTGTTATGTAGATATGTTATCACCGTGAAACTATCAAAAGGATATTTATAAGAATACTTACACTTTCACGCTGGTTTTATTATTTTGTTTATGCTGGATGTCTTCAATGAAAGATGTGTACAAGATGACTCTGATTACACACCCAGGTGTAACGTTTCTTGGTGTATTTTCGTGGATCATTTTTCTGATAAAAAATAGCATTTTCCTATTTTGTTTGCTTCTTTAGCAGTACATGTAAAGTATGTGTGTATTATTTTGGTGTCATTAGATATTAAAATAATACGTTGTTAGAAAAATATCGAAATGACGGGTTGGTTTTGTTTCCATTTGTCCTTTAAACATCCTTTAATCCTTAATCTTAATGTCGCATAAACGTTGATATGTACAGTTTTTCATTAACATTTCAACACAGATAGTCTGTGTAAATAACATGTACGGCAAGTCTGTTGTTATAAAGCGAATTTGGGCGGTGGAGTTGACTCGTGGCTAAAGAGTTCTCTCGTCACGCTGATGGTTACATTTCTTTTATAGGTACAATGTGTGAAGCCCATTTCTGATATCGCCATCATCGCTTTGGTATATTGCTAAAAGCTGTGTAAAAATCTCACTCACTCACAATGCAACATGTCAACTTACGTTGATATCAGAAATGGCAAATATAGGAAGATTTTGGCAACAGAATCGTGAAAATCTTGCATTACATTATCAGGGAGAATGTACTTTATAGTGCAAAGACCTAACATTAAAACCGTAGGTGTGCCAACAGTGTTATGTACCATGAGACTCCACACATAGATGTTTAAGTCATTGTCATGGTCGCAACAAGTAACATTTCCAAAGGAACATGAAAATTATATATTCATATTAAATTAGTCTCAGTGACTAACGATCCTATACTAGCACAAACAATTATGCCCAAAGATTTCAGACTGGTTACAAAATCATAATCTCTCATCACCCCTATCGCAACCCCAACTACCCCAACCCACATACACTCTCACTCTCTCTCTCTCTCACACACACAAACACACTCACTCACTCACCACCCCATCCCACATACACACACACCCTCACTCACTCACTCACCACAATCGCAACCCCAACTAGCCCAACATACACACACACACACTCACTCACTCACACACTCATCACCCCTATTGCAACCTCAACATACACACACTCACTCACTCACTCATCACCCCTATCGCAACCCCAAGTACCCCAAAATACACACTCACTCACTCACACTCACTTGCTCACTCATCACCCCTATCGCAACCCAAACATACACACACTCACTCACTCACCACAATCGCAACCCCAACTAGCCCAACATACACACACACACACTCACTCACTCACACACTCATCACCCCTATCGCAACCCCAACTACCCCAAAATACTCACTCACTCCCTCACTCACTCATCACCCCCCATCATCCCATCCCACATACACACTCAAACAAACCCATGCCTACTAAAATATAACCATGGCTCACTCACTCACTCTCACTCACCCACTCACTCACTCACTCACTCACATCCACTCACTCACTCACTCACTCATCACTCTATCGCAAGTACACTCACTCACACAAACTCACTCTGTCACTCACTCATCACCCACCCACCCACCCACCCACCCCCCATCCCCCCATCCCAAATACACACTCACACAAACCCATGCCTACTAAAATATGACAACGGCTCAAGGTC
>VKKT01001897.1:26178-40920 GCA_008038995.1 Haliotis laevigata | reverse complement strand
CTCTCTCTCTCTCTCTCTCTCTCTGGCACGCTCTCTCTGTCACTCCTACTCACACTCTCTCTTTCTCAATATATATGGAGACCTAATTCATATGGAGATGTGTCTCCAGGACGGAGGACGGGGCGGATAAACAAACAAACAGACAGATAGATATCAGCATCTGAGAAAGTTCACCTCAGGTCTGCATCTTAGTGATCAGTGTTAACAGACACCAGTCTGGCACTCCAATATCATAGCACCACTGTCCCATTAATATAATTGCACAATGTTGTACAGGTAGACACTACATCAAGCCGCGTTATGGCAGCACACTCTACTTTGTATAATTGCACCGCTGGTGCAGGGAGTCAGCCTACAGACGGAAATATATGACGTATGATTGGTCACGTTGGCAGTGACCATGGTTGCAGATTGACACAGATGTTCCACAATGACCGATGGCGTGCAAGATAATCGGAAACATGTATGGTGTATGTCCCTATGTTTGCACGGCAGCTGATACAGGGAACCTATTGTTCTACTTTCATCCATTATACAGGCAATGATATTTTCCACTCAACCGCAAGGCGAGAAATAAAACAATTAATAAAGTTGTTTGTTTAGTATGATCAGATTGCCCGCGAGTAGCGTTGCCGACCGGCAATAAAAGAAGTCCCCAACAAACACTGCTACACCTAGGGTAGAACAACACGGAAGTGTATCCGAGGGAGGTTCAGTAGGCACCTGGTAAGTAATTATCTGTGGTATCAAGATGGCCGTACCTTGTGGTAATTCCTGGTGGGGGTCGACTGCCTATCTTTGCTATAGAGGCGACCTTCCGACATGGTGGGTTATTACACATGATACACAGCACTGCCAAGTCAGGTCTACACTCCTACTTACCATCGTGTGAGAAGCAGTTTGTTATTTGAGGTCGGTACCTTTGGTCATTTTATAATTACCGTAGATCATGTTACAGTCACCCATACATGTGGTCCCAAAGACACATACAGTCTCATAGACTCTCTCTCTCTCTCTCTCTCTCACACACACACACACACAMACACACACAAACACACACACACTCTCTCTCTCTCTCWCTCACACACACACACACAAACAAACACACACACACAGAGTCCTCACATATATATCCATGGGCAAATATATAAACGCTCTTAGTGAGTGAGTGAGTGAGTTTAGTTTTACACCGCTTTTAGCAATGTTCCAGCAAAATCACATAGGGGGAACACCAAAAATGGGTTTCATGCATTGTACCCATGCATGTGGAGAATCGAACCCGGGTCTTCGGGGTGACGAGAGAAAGACTTTAACCACTAGATTACCCCACCGCGCAATAATCACTCTTACATACACGTGGGCGCAAATAGTCCTATAGCCACAAGCATATACCCATAAACACTCACAGACAATATACAAATAGACACCCACATTATACTCACAGACACACACACCCAGACACTGATGAATACACGCAGACACGTACATACACAAACTAATCTTACAAGCGATGACATACATGGTCCTAAATATTGACTATATGTGAATACAACCAAATGTGTCTGTTTCGTACCTGTGAGTGTTTACACTAACACGCATGTTTCAATGCCAGGGATTTATGCTTGATGTAATCATTAAATGTTGCTATCATATATTTAATGCCTGATTCGTATTCTGGACCAGTAAATGCATATCGGGCTTGCACAATAATCCTTAAAGGAATAAACATGGAATTCTCATTAGTATGCATCATACAAGTATAATGAAAGTGTGGAAATAAATCGACATACAGTTCCGTGGGGACAGCATCCCCCTGTGGGCTGTCAACAGCTGCATTAGTTGCGAGGAATGTACATAGCAATACCGGGAAGCGGTAAGCTCTGTAATAGTAAAACAAAATACAGCTCATAAAAAATAGAGAATCAGCCTGAAAAGAGAGCCCCTTAGCGAAAACAATTAAACGAATGTAATTATTTGTGGACCGCAATGCCCCAATGCTGAATATCCGAAGCTCGGTTGGAACATCGACAGCGTTGCCGTTGTTAATTGCCGACGAGCACAGATGAAGGTACGGTAGCGCTATTCTGTGTCCAGACGCTAACTGCACCATGTGTTCTCACAGGAAGAGGAATCGATAGTTTAATATGTCTCTGATTCCCTCCTCGGTTTGAACGCTGAGATCAACACGTGAAGCGAGAGAGGTTAACTTTTTACACGCTGCAGTCGGAATTTATCGCCCGGTAAAAGGGATTCAGATCTATGTGAACGCCGGCTTGTGTAGAGGAAGGATGCGGATTTGCGATAAAGCGACTCTACCATAACGTGAACGCATGACAAGTTGGAATGTTACAGGGATGAACGTGATTCGGACCAGGTAGGTACAAAAATGAGTTTGTTTCTGTGATCAAGGGGTACACCTCCATGTACCACTGTTCTTTAAAGGCTTGCGTAACATGTGACAGAATGCATCACATTCAGTGTTAAACACGCACATCCATTAATGTCTTCATTGTATCATATACATAGGGTGTTTATCATTTATCACTTAAATATAATCCTGCCTTTTGAGTTATGAACGTGTAGAAATATCTCATTATCGTCGCTGGACGTGAATGACCTCTTAAACAATGTTTTGCATTCCTGTTTAAATGGTGCCCATGAATGGTTCTGATTAATGTTAGCAGTTGTGATGTCAACACGGCATTTAGAGGTTTTATAGATCAGGCGTTATAAGAGCTTCGTTATTTGCTAACTGAAGTATATATGATGTGTGAGAAAAGATAACATTGCAGAAATACATCATGATAACCCAGATATGAGTCTGTGGGACTGATTGTTCAATGAGCATAGTGGTGTCCAGAGGTACCACAAGCTTGTAGATCTGTCCACCATAGATTAACATGTTGACTCGCAGGGTGTTGTAAGGAGGACATGTGTCAGTCTGTCTACATTTCCGTTTGTGTGTCTGTTTTTTCTGCCTGATTTGTTTTCTGATCGTTAGTCTTTCTGTGATTCTGTCTGAGGGTTCCGTCCTCTTTCAGCCTGTGAATCTGAGTGTGTGTCTGTCAGACTATCTGTCTCTCTCTATATACATATTTGCACTATATTACCTGTCTACAATAATACATATAAATATTCTCATCTATCCTTTACTCATTAAACCTTGAATTAGAAGATCAACGTATTATTCATGATATTTTATGACTACATTTCTCGTCTATGTTTACATCATCTTACATGCTCCTGTGTTCATACCTTGGCATCATGTATCAGCATCCTTCAAGGTACCGTAACACACATGGTCTTAAGACATGATTAAGGCAAGGCGTAGTTTGATAAGTACCAAGCGATATAATGAAACACGAATTCTCAGGCTCTAAAGTGTTCTCCATGAAATATTCCGTATCCTGTGATCATGTAGTTAACGTTACACGCCACATGGCAGCCAGCACGCTGGAGTCAGATTCGTATAGTGTTCCAAGCATGTCACGTTGTTTACAAGACGTGTATGTTTCTGTTATTTAGTAACAAGTTGGCAAACGTTATGATCTCAACATATCTTTTTTATTGATTTTTTTTATTGAAACTCGAACTCATTGACTTTATATACTGATATGTAATTACGCTCACGGAAGCGTCAGTAATATTAGTGATTTTTTCTTTTTTCTGCACCTTGCTGACAGATACCGTAGATTTTGTCATGTGCCTCGCTAAGTCATGTCGCACCTTCTACCAGTGAGAATACAATAATATAATTGTGTTATCTCGAAACTTAACACCTATCTTATGCAGTTTAAAGAATTTATTCTAGCACATCCGATTGTAATACAAGGGCGATAACTCTAGATGTTTTTACGTGGTCTGGTTTACGATTCACTAACCATACCGATAAAAAGATTTAGACAAACGGGAGAAAATAGTAAATAGTATGGCCATGATGATTATGATGTCCGTCAACTCCAACACGTCGAAATGAGGGTTTATGTGATTGTAATAACATCTCGTTATTGAAATCTGCCCGAGTCCACCATGTCCTATATGTATGTGTTCTACATTTTTCAGTATTAGTACGATTGGTAAAGGTTGTGCAGGAATGCTTGCCCGAACACCTGGTGTCATCACTGATAAGCAGTGTTCCACAGTTTTTAGCGTTATTTTGTTTAGCAATCATTTTCAGCAGATAGTCGAGACTGAGACACATATATGGGCACTATATGCACACCTGAGTACATATACACAAGGGAAAAAAATCGCAACATCCGATATTTTTCATTGCATCAATATGTTACCATTAACCATAACATACTTACCTAAACCTCAATTGTACTTAATATCTGGATAAACGGAACCCCAAGGGATAATTAAATGGCAAATCTAAACGCAAAAAGGACATATACTGTAGTTTATTCAGAGAAGCAAACCTGGCAAACATTGACTCATTTTGTGGTGCTGATAACTATGGTCGTTGGACGGTAACAAGGTCGTTTATTTCCAAGGTTCTGGCATACAGTATCCTCAAGAAATCACATAAGTTTCATTAACGGAGCACAATGCCAATATCTGGGGTAACCTCCGCCAACCGCAATACCATTCCTGACCTTCCTCCTCATTGACTGTAACAGACATTGAATTTGACGCTGAGGTAATTGCTTTCCATTATTGATGGAGGGTTTGTTCCGATGCTTCAGGATTTTGTACTGAAGGATCTATCTGGCGTATTCCACTACCAATAATGCCCTGAACATGCTCTATGGGATGGAGATCTGGACTCCTGGCGGGTCAAGGTAGAGTTGTTACCGTCTTTTGACGTAAGAGATCACTATATGGTCTAACATTGTCGTCAATGAAGACTGGATTTGATCAGAGGATGTTCGTCGAAATGTACAACAAACCTGTCCAGGATGTCAGGGTTGTACCGTTGTCGATTCAGATTTTGTGTGATCGTCACAAGGTCAAGATTGCAGTCATGCGAGAGGCACTCCACACCACCAGTGGACCCCGCCAAACGGTACTTGCTCCAAGACATTCGTTGTGCATATGCAGTTTTCGGCCATCAGTTATAGCAAACAAATCTACTTTCGTCCGAGCAGGAATACCTTCCCCATGACCTCCAATTTCAGTGACATCGAGCTTGACACCAAGCTAGTCGTGCTGTTTTGTGCTCCAAATCACCACACAAACAGACAAAATTCATATATGCATTTATATGGCTCTATGGGGGTTAAAAATCATAGGTGTTACCCTTTTCTATGACTGTGTATATTTCCGTTATATTGTCGTGGCGCTCCTGATCAAAGTATAAGTAAAACCCTAATATTGTATTGTCAGTTTCGTGTTTTTAATAATGAATAAAGTATAGTATGTTGGCACCGCTATGGTTTAAAAATGTTTCCAAGGCAACAATGTTTTGGAATCAATGTCAACGGCGGGTCAAAAGACTGTTCCAGACAAAACGTAATCAATTGAATCCAATCATGCTAATACTCTTTTCTCCAGCCTGTTCATTGGATGTATTCAGAGACTTTCAGAAACGTTGAAATCTCATGGGAACATCCATTACTCCATTGTGACGTCACAATAAAAACTGACGTGGGTTCCCCGTGATTAATGGCATAGTTTGTTCGAAAACAAACAAGTCAATACTTTATATGATAGACTTCAGTTCAGTTTCTTTTTGACTGACAAAAACAATTAGAAGGTGTTGTCACAAACTGAATACATGGATGTGTATTCGTTGTATGAAATGTTTGCTGATACATTAGGTATCACAATGACCCGTACAAAGTACATGTAACACACAGCTGCCTTTATTAAGTCATACTTTGTGACTCCAATTAATATCTGACATCCTACGGTTTTTATTGTGTGCTGAAAATTGCCTTTTAATTATGAAGTTGTCTACACTTACTGTATTACCTACATTCATAATAAGCATTCGAGCGTGCATTTATTGTGAAAACTATAACAGGTAAATAGGTCATTTGTACGTAATGGTTGAACACAATAGCCTGGGTCTAGTTGCACTCAAGGTGTGTTATATTGAAGAGGGTCAGGTGTGACGCAAGACGTTGTCTAATTAATAACTAGGATCGGCACATGCCGATATGACCACAAATGTACTAGTTGATCATCAGCGATCAGGTAGGTGGAACAGATGGAGCAGTTCCAGATTTGTGTGCTAGTGTTTCCGGAACCTATAGGACAGTAAACATGTAGGAAGCGCAGGCACCACATCGTGAAAGAGTTTGATGATTTTAGTGATATAAGTGAGTATACGCAATCTTCAAGCAACATCACTGTACTGTAGGGGCGGCGGGGTAGTCCAGTGGTTAAAGCGTTCTCTCGTCACACCGAGACCCGGGTTCGATCCCCCACATGGGTACAATGTGTGGAGCCCATTTATGGTGCCCCCGCCATGATATTGCTGGAATATTGCTAAAAGCGGCGTTAGACAATCTCACTCAATCACTGCACGGGACACCAGGAAAGCGATTCACATATTGTATCCATACTGGGAAAAGAATCCGGGCTCTCGGCGTGACGAGCGAACTCTTAACTCTTAGGATACCAAACTGTCCCGTGTTTGAGGTGTACAATTTGAGCCTGAAGAATTGTTCTACTTTGGATTCGTTGAGCTTGTATTATTCTATGAAGCCAAATTGCTGACTGCTTTAAGGTTCATCTAGATTCATGTTCACACAAAGGCGTAGTCAATAGGTCACTTGTTAGTGACGTCACCCAGGTCGAAATAATGTCAGGAAACACACGCATCAAACGTACATCAATTGCCACCTCATTTCATGTTAATATCAGCACACGCGCTAATAACAGCCTCGCTTAATATAGTAGTATTTACCTAGTTAGTGCTATATAGAAAGCAACCTTGCTCCATATATGATAACAACAAATACGTGACAGGTCGTATGAATATTCATGAAGTATCTCATCTACAAAGGATTCCATAATTCACATTGTTCCACTTAAGCATGAAATATTAAGCCGTTCAGTTATTTGCTTTTACGTGACGTATGGTTCCAGTGAATATAATGAAAGCGTAACAAGCAGCGTGTTCTTATATAGTGCGCGTGCAGCCCCTAGAGACTCGGGATATAACGTTCATTTATACACCGGCAGTTTCCCAAAGGAGAGGGTATACAAATTCTGTCATGTGGAGATTCAAAACGGGTGTCTTGTGAGATGGGCTACCACACTGATTACTGACCACACATGCCCAGTCCCACTGTGAGCGTTTCATGACGCATGCTACGAACAGTATAAATTATACATAGCTCCAATTGCATTGTATATATTCACGCCTCCATGCATTTAGTGAACACGACTGATGGGCCGTCTATCTGCATAGCGTGTACATTATATTTGGAGCGGTAGAGGTTAGTACTTAAATCTTCCTCATCAATTAAGAATGGTGGATCACAATGACTTTGTAAGGTGTTCTCGTTGACAATGTCTCCCAAAACAATTGCTGATGCATTTACGAAAAAGTCGATGTTGACGGACTATTATTGTAAAACAATGACACGGATTCAACTGTTACCGCAGTCAGTACGTTTTATGGGTTGCTAAACACGGCTGATTCGGACCTGGGAATTGTGAGGTTGATGGTTCGGGTTAGAGCGAACACTGCAAACTGTAATCAGTGTTGAATGACGGGTGGACGTCGACAGGTAGGTGTTTAACGGATCATTTGAGCTTTGGTTTCATTAAGCTCGAAAATTAAGTAGCAATTTAGTTTTAAATGTGACAATACAGAACATCGTAGGTATTTAACGGATCATTTATGCTTTGGATTCGTTAAGCTAGATCATTCAGTGGCAATTTAGTTTTAAAAGTGACTGTACAGAACAATAATCCTAAGCAATCGATAATCTGGCACGAGTGTTACGAGATACGAGTGGCAATATCTGGTTTTACTGTATGAACACGGGGATGTCAGAAAGAATCAACATTTGATCGAAATGAGGCTTTTCCGTGGACTTGTGGATTGTTTTCAGTGTGCGAAATAGCCATTGGCCCGCTACACCGTGGCTAGTATAATTCAGTCGGGCCAGTAAATCTCCACAGTCACTGCCCGACTGACTAGTGAATTTTCATGGGGTCATTTTGTAAATATATCACTTCCTCCGACTTATTAAGTTATAATACACTTTTAAATCATGCAAGATAATGGCCTGATGAAAATGTTGATCATATTAGCAGCTTAATGATAAAACCCGTGCCATGTCGACAATATCTAATTCTTATCTATTTTTTGAAACTATTCTTTTGCTTAGTTTCTACATTCAAATTTCGGGATAGTGAATTATTTTGTGGGCTGGTAACTTTCAGGCATAGCTATCCCGGCTGGCTAGCAAAATTTGGAAACACTTTTCCTTTCGTCAGTCTTTGTCATTCCCTTTTTCTACCATACCCTAGTTCTGTTGATGTCTCCACGTCCCCACCCCACCTGGAGATGATCCACCCGTAAATACATGCAGTTCCTTCGGGTACTTTGAGGTACAAAGCGGCTATATCTTGACGTGAAACTGTGAAGACGATTATGACCAGGGCACTATCCGTTTGAGACGTTATCTGCAAGAATGGTGATGGTAAAAACAGGATCATACTAGGCGAGTACTGGTTACGAATCAAGAATCCGAAACGTCGGAGGATAAGACAGTTTTGTTTCATGTTTGGCAACATATACTCATAGTTTATAATTCCTTGACTATCCAATTCAAGTACACCACGTGGCATAGTCAGTTAGTATGAAAATAATTAAAACTACAACATCAAAGCCAGAAAATAACCAGTCTCGATTATCGGCCAAAACAGTGGGAGTAAATGACGAAAAGGTGATGAAATTGGCATGAGGGAATCACCGAAGATCAGTGATAACAGCAGGAATTTCACTATTTAACTTATCTACAACGATTTAAAATCGGAAATGAAATTAATTTTCTTAATAGACGTATTATCAATACCTGCGAGGGGAGTTGATATTTCATCTTATACAATGCCATCACCAGTGTATATTGCTCATCAATATGGGGAATCCCCTCGGTGTCATTCATCACACCGTACAAGTTAAAGGTCACGTGGGTGTTGTATATCACAATCCAGCAATACGACCTCTGCTCGTGATCATAGCTTTGTACACACTAAGATCATGAATCAACAATAGTATACGGCTGTATGATTAGAAATACAGGTGTAACCTTTACATTACAATTGTTTCTATACAATCAGTTCGTGTGCTAACACCCGGTGTTCCATGTGATTTCTGCGACATTGATGAATACATTGCAATACCATAAAATTTGAGTGAGTGGGTTTCACGCCGCTCTCAGCAATATTCCAGCTATATGGCGGCGGTCTGTAATTAATCGAGTCTGGACCAGACAATCATGTGATCAACATCATGAGCATCGTTCTACGCAACTGAGATACGTTGACATGTACCAGCCAAGTCAACGCATAGGTTACTGAAGGTCAATTCTAAACCGGATCTTCACGGGTACCATAATATGTCAGCTGAAGAAATGGTTTTATGCGATCACACAGTTTCAACATCTAAGCTAACTCATTCGACATTTCTCCCGTCGAAAATCGAGGACGCTTGTGGCCCTGCTGTTGACCTTTGACGTAGTTTGTCGACAACCAGATCTGATTTGTAGCACTTCTCTATTCTGATGAAGCAATGCTTATGCGACATTTTAGTGCGCTGCTTTATTCCATATGTCTCCCCGTAAGTGTGAAACATTTTATCACGCCAAATTGCATTTCTATTAACGGTGCCATTCTCGCATGTCACGAGACCCGGATGTATATGGCTATGTGAGAGGATGTACGCAGGACCCGGATGTGGGCGGTATTTTTAATGCTTACACGACCTTTGGGTCATTTTGTCATAATTTGCAATGAGAGATAGCCACTTTGGCGTGATTATTTTGGTAGTAATTGGTCAATTTAAAGCATCGGCGTTTCACCATGAAAACTCGGTTTCTAATATCAAAGGGAAGCATGGACGTGTCCTCCGGCACCTGCTGAATGTGTTGTAAATATTGTTAATTTGAGTTCGAAATAAGTCAAGTCTGACGTTCCATATAGATATTTATTTCATATGGAACAAACATGTTACATTTCATGAGATTAGGTTTTTAATCCATTTGTTTGTGAAACAAAAACTGTGTCCATGTTCTCGACTTCCATCATCGTGAGACATACACTTCTGCCACCACACCTGTTCATGACGTTAATTAACCATAATGACAAATGACAGATGCACGATAAGTGCATCAAAGTCCTGGGGCTCCTTTCACGAAGCAACTTGTACTAAGGTTAACCTTAACTCCCATTCTTTAACATTGCACTAACCGTTACCTTAGTGACTTACGATCACCTTAGAGCTTTGTGAATGGAGTCCCTGGCTTCCATCAAGGTCAAAAGTCGATTTGTGGATAATTCACTGAAAATAGAATATGTACTAATAGGTTTCTTAGCACGGGTTTATATTCTGTTTAACCCCATTGACCGTACAACACTGACAAGTCTTGCATAAATATTCGAGTACTCGTCTATAGGCTAACTCTTCTGGGGGAATGTAATTTTAATGTGTCTGTATGAGTGGGCAGAGAAGCATGTTGACATAAAAATGTCGATTGCTGTCTTGCTTACAGTTTTTCATCCCTGTTGCGTTTGTCAGGAATCAGACAGTGTTTAAGTGGAATTACAAAAGCTTTTGACTTTTGATCTGATAGAGCGCGTTAGAAATGCGTGGAACAGGTGAATCAGACACACAGGTGGAACCGGTTGTAGCTCACCTGGACCCAAGGTCAGTTTTAGTTCATGCCATGGAAATTAGAGATGGGGATAGAGATAATATACACGATACCAACCACGAACAATTAAGTTCACAGATATTTGATTCGTTATATATGTATATCTGTTACTGTACCGAGAGCAGGGTCATGGAGGGGGAGGCGATGTAGGGAGGGGGGGAAGTGTGTGGGTTGGTTCAAGGGGCGGATATGTTCTACACCTGCTGTCAGCTCTGTACAATACTGCTGCAGTTCTCGGTGGATAGGTTCTACCTCTTCCATCTCTCCCAACGCCTTTCCTATTTTTGTGACGTAGACATGGCTATGTATATTTTCTTGACTTTCCAATGTTTTAAATGTCCTTTATGGTGTCGCCAGGTTCCTGTTATCCAGGGTTCGAATCTAAGAGGTATATCCGTGCTTGTATATATCGACTCATTAATGTACTAGATCATGTCATAAGTACAAGGAAACATATTGAAAACTCATTGTAATGAAAAGTCATATGACATAGCCGATACTTTTCATAACAACGTCTTCTGCAGAATATAAAATTGAGAATTTAACATTTTCAGGTGACGAAAGGTTCCTTTGTCATACCCGTTCCTTTCAAATTTATAACTGTCAGATAAAAAACATACATACAGGTTGACTATGCTAATTCTAAAGTTATTAAGTGAATTAGTAACAGATGTAATTTTGTTCTAGCTGTTAGATACATGCATATCGCCAAACGTTGATTATATTGACATTCTGTCGAAAGACAAATCTTTAAGGATTTCAAGGAATTTTAGATCTAAGGCATCCCGGCTGATTGTACGATTCCTTCTGAATTTTTGTTCCCTACTAGAGATACCATGGTAAAGGTGAGCTACAGAGTGTATTTTTCTTCTTGTAAATTGGATAATACGGTCTTGATTTATTTTGATATAAACATTGTTGTCAGATTAAACTGCATGTAGACGTTCTAAAAACATATAATAATGATGTTAGTTTCCTGACGTCAAGCTCCTTGCAGCTGTTCTCTAAAAACTGAATAAACCAATGCGTAACGTTAACAGGATGTGAAGATTCGAAATTTTATGAAACAAAATACTCCTACGTGTCTTCAGTATAAAGAACACCAAACTGGCGTATGTTTTCCCTTTGGTGCTAATTGGTGCACGGGATGAATCCAAGATTATAATGAGCTCTAAAGTGCCAACTAAAGTGAACTCCGAATCCCGTCACTACGGCCCGTCATCCCTCGCTGACACGCCACGTCACAGAGGACATACGTTATAGGTTATAACAACACGCCTATTCACTTGTACATATGGCTTCTTCTATGTAACTGTTTATTTAAGATACGTATGTTAATTATCTACTAACAATATCTAAAAAGGATGGCACACGTGATAGCGGAAGATCTATAGCAAAAAATAATAATAGAATTTCACTCAGTGAGTAGATATAGTGGTTATTAGACAGAGCAGTTGCTGATAATGAGATCGGGAGGAGGGTTTGGTGACTTGTTCATGAGATTTGAAAAGTGTGATCTGTTCAGAAAATGCTCATACGGAAAAAAAGTATATGGTGTATGTTGTATGTTTTGGGTAAGAAATTGTTTTTCTCCGCCTTTAAGTGCCCAAACCTTCTACGGTATTTCAGTGTTACAAGCAGGAGTGTATGACAGATAGATATATGAATGATAGACAGATAAATAGATCGTCTTTATTCCTGCTCGTAATGGAGACTGGCTGGACATAACAATGGGCATATAATATACGGCAGATAATTATTCAGTTCACGCAGATGTGGGTATGAATCATATACTGTGTTTGGTCCCATGTGTCAAATATAATCACTTGCTTGGTAACGGTGTGAGAACCTACACTGACACGTGGTTCACTGTAAGAAAGACGTTGTTCACCCACACCGTCATCCTTCCTTAAATATAAAGTCTTCAACACAAGCAGGATGTCAGCCTATGAGGTATTACATCATCCCCTTTCCGCATATCAACAATAAGCATGTATATATTATGTCAAACATTTTTTTAATTAATTCGTTTACTTCAAGCATACCGAGCGTACAAATCATATATATATATATATATATATATATATATATGTACCCATGGGCAACAGATCCACAGCGACCTTCTGTAGACTATGGGTCCACGGGGCATGGGGTAAAGTAGCAGATAGAAGGGGTTGGGTTGATGGAGGCCCCGCTGACGAACAGCGATAAAACCATTTCCATAAACATAAGGATGAAAGCTCAGCGCCTCGATTGCAGATTCTACTGGACGTGAAGGCAGAATAGCCGTGAATATTACATGACTGCATCATCGGCAATCGGTGATTGTGATCGGCAGATACCAGGTATTCTCTGAGGGTATTCTGTCCAAACACAGCTTGGCAATGTTTGTGTCTAACTAACGGTTTTAATTGCCTGCCTGAAATACAAATATATTATTAAAATCTTCAACAAAAAGCTTTTTCTGAAAGCAGTAACTATTCTCAATGATATATTTCAAATTGATTACACTGGTTGACACCCACCAATGGAGAGTAGACATCATACTCGCTCCAATTCCAATATTGAGTTACTGGATAAAAAATTAAACATTAAAGGAAATAGAACTTTACGAAACATCTAAGTTTCCACATGTTCAAACAGTCTCTTTGGATTGACCCACCCATTAAAAGAGATAACCAGTCTTCATTGCTCAGCAATGCACTGTTCAAAGGACTTCACTTTATCGGAATTTCGAATGACTGAAATGTCGAAACCATGAGGGCCATTCTATTTTATGATAAGACTATGGCCAGTGCGTCTACAATGAACTATACAATCTCATCTTACAACATGGGCTGCCAAGACCAAATCTTACCCAGATGTTCACGGGTCAATTGACTTATTAACTGAGATGTAACTTTTGGACACAGGTGTTATTAATGTCGCCCAGAAATAGAATCGTTCTACGTTTATTTTACTCCACCAATTTAGAAAGAACTAATGTATCCAATGATGCTAATCTTTGGGACAAGGTTACGGTTCTGTTAGAGACACTCTCTTAACTAAACTTAGTGAACTTTACCTCTCATATTTGCCTCTAAATGGGCGGGGGTCCATACAGCAACGCGAAAAAATATACTTGACTTTGAGTTGGGTATCCAGTTCAATAACAGTATAAAGATGTCACTTATAAATTATTGACATAGTTTCTTTTTTTCTAAATAGTTCTAATAGCGACTATAGAGTTACAGAGCGGCCTCGTACCTATTTCTATTTAAACACCACGGTGTTTGGAGGATTGATATTAGCTCCGATGCAAATATTTACATTTGCCATTGAGATGACACACCTTAGTTACAGAGAGCAGGTTCCAAAATGCCCCAGAGATGTTTTTGCTTTACATAACCTTGGACCATCGTTAAATGCGCGGGATAGACAGGCATTGTTTTCTGAAGCAAGCACGAGCAACACCTTCAGCCTTATCAAGAATCAGGATTATGTTTCCAGTTGAGCGCCGAAACAGCTGCATAGACGAGGGCCCACGTTGAAATCGATCTTAAAAGGACCTTGCTACATAAGTATTCACAAATAGCATATTCAGCATAATCATTCTAGACATGTGTAGGAGACTGGCCAAACGTCGCAGTTGACAGATTCAGATATCTCACAGACAACACCTGACGGCTGAGACAGGAAAATAATGGAACATTCAACCTGGAGTGATGATAACTAGAATAATGGAACATCCAACCTGGAGTAATGATAACTAGAATAATGGAACATCCAACCTGGAGTGATGATAACTAGAATAATGGAACATCCCACCTGGAGTGATGATAACCAGAATAATGGAACATCCCACCTGGAGTGATGATAACTAGAATAATGGAACATCCCACTTGGAGTGATGATAACTAGAATA
>VKKT01001896.1:95103-110932 GCA_008038995.1 Haliotis laevigata | reverse complement strand
CAAGTCAGCGAGCCTGACCACCCGATCCCGTTAGTTGCCTCTTACGACAAGCATGGGTTACTCAAGGCCAATATTCTAACCCGGACCTTCACGGGTGCATTTGTAATAGGGTGTATACACCATCACACTGTGTTATATATTGCTGGGTGAAAGAAAGTATACCCTTGAAAATTAGATTTAAGTAAATATATTATAACGTTATCAAAACGTTATAAGGAAAATAAAACAGAAGCCGAAACACCGCGAAAACAGGTCTAAAACTGCTACAATATCGTACAAAACCATCGAGTAACCATTTCCTGTTTGTGTGATTTTAGCCACCTTCAAAACATGGATCTATATTTTGATTTATCGGCAGTTCAATAACCATTGATATGTATATATGTATGCATCAACTGGTATTTGTCAGTGTGAATGTATGGAATGCAGTTATGAGGTGAGGTGGTGAGGTGAAATGGGGTTTAACGCCGCACTTAAGAATATTTCGCTTATATGACAACGTGCATGCGTGTGTATGTGTGGCTGCTTGTACTAGCCAAGCCTTAAGCAGGTTTTATAGTGCTAGCTCACTGAGATACCATGCGGCAGTTAAGCATGAATACCCCACTGAGACACATTATACTGACTCCGAGCCGACCAGTCCTTGTTGTACCCATTAATGTCGAGCACCAGGCAGGGACCAACAAGTACCATATTTTAACGTCTTTTGGTATGACGTGGCAGGGAATCGAACCCGCGATCTTTCGCTTTCCGGGCGGACGCCAATTCAATTATGAGTGAGTGAGTGAGTTTTATTCCAGTAATATTCCAGTAATATTCCAGCTATATGGCGGCGGTCTGTAAATAATCGAGTCTTTACCAGACAACGATTCGATAAAATACACGTATACGTACGCATGCACGGGTAAATATTCATTTTTTTGGTCCATTTTATGTCACCGTATATCGATTATGTGCACCAATAAACCTAAACTCAACGTTATGACATGTTAAACGTGACTGGAAGGAAGGTCCCCTCGAACCCATGCTTGTGTTAAGAGACGACGTACGGGATTGGCAGGTTTTGTTGATTGCATATAAACGTGTCCCACTGTGCATCGATGGCAATGGTGTCAATCATTGGATCGTCTGGGCCAGATTTAATTATTTCGATACCAAGGTGATATAACTGAAATAATGCTGAGTGTGTTAAACTACAATCAAGCAAAGAAACACATGTTATGATATAAATCATATACATGTATACGTGCTTAAACTTGGGCCACCATGTTGGTGTTGTCATATTCGTGTATTACCACTGGGAAAGGTGAGAGGTAACCTGATGGTTAAAGTTTGGATTTCTCACGCTGAAGAATCAGGTTCGATTCGAACACTATAAGTTGTTCACTGGTAGCGAGGGGGACATGGGCTGTTATCTTACCTCACAAATAAATGTCGCTTTCTGATTGGCTGAGCGCTCTTCTATTATTTTCAATGTACCCCGGTTACAAGCGAGTAACATTTCAATGTACCCCGCTGTCAATGGCAACTCATTTGGTTCTTCGTGGTAGTAATTCTATATCTCGAATAACATTGAATCACGTACGATATACGGAAATTACCGATGTTTTGCGAATGCAAATCGATGGAAGGGAGATAACGCTAAATCTGTTTCTCTGTCAGCCAAATCTAGCGATGGCTATAAAAAGATTTGTACTCGTTCTTCAAACAATTCAAAATTAAAATTAAGGTGTTAAATACGTTGTTCACTGGTCCCTCGGGGCCCATATGTTGATGTTTCCTCGATGTTTGTTTATGTTCCCCTCGCCTTTCGGGGAGGAACATCAACCCATGCCCCCCTCGTGACCAGTGAACAACTTATAATGTACTCTCGATGTTTGTTTATGTTCCCTGAGCCCGAAGGGCGAGTGGAACGTAAAGAAACATCGAAGGCACATCGACCCATGGGCCTCGAGGGACCATTGAACAACGTATCTTTCTTACCGAACACCTCAACGGTAATTTTGAAGCATGGGTATAAGATCATTGTATGGAGTGCCAGACGACAAAAGATAAAGAATTACTACGAAGTACCAAATGAGTTCGGCCATTCCCAGTGGGGTACATAGAAAATTTTACTCGCTTGTAAGCGGGCTACATCGAAAATAATAGAAGAGTGCTCAGCCAATCAGAAAACGACATTTATGTGTGAGAAAGATAAATATCAATTTATTGAAATCTGTTTTTGGTATTCTCAGCTCGTAGTAGTTTTAATAGTGGCGGAGGAGGAATAAACTCACTCACTCACTGACTGTATCCCGTTGTTGCAGGAGGGCCGACAATGTGGTCTCGTCCCCTGATTGCAGCACTGGTTATTCTGGCGATACTCGCGTCTTCAGATGCACAAGGTTAGTCATGTTGAAACTTTTCAATATTCAATGTTTAATATAAGAGTTGGCTAGGCAACGAAGTGTTCTTGTTAAACATCATTGGACACATATTTTTACCTGAAGAAGTATTTCATTTATCACGTCACCCTACATGACCCTTTGATAAACAATGTAAGCTGTGATACCTCAAACAATTAAGACAACGCCTTGTAGGAGTTTGCCTTATAGACTGACCTGGATACATTTTCTGAAATTTCATACTTTCATAATTAAACAAAAATGCCACAACCATACCCTTAGGTAAGTCGCACTTCCCACTCTTCCAAATACTCGTTCACCTTATGCTTCAAATAGCTTGCAAATCTTGCACTAAAAACACTTGTAAACACCACACTTGGGAATACTTGTAAATCGTACAAGTGCAAATACCTGTTCTTCCTACACTTGCAAATACTTGTACATACAACACTTGCAAATACTTGCACATCATACAATTGCAAATACCTGTACATCCTACACTTGCAAATACGTGTACATCCTCCACTTGGAAACATTTGAACATGCACTTCCTACACTAGAAATGACTCGTACATCCCACACAGTAAAGTTCACTAACCGTTTTACACCCATTCACTTGCTTTTACATCTCATGCTTCTAACCTCCTTGTATATCCTATACTTGAAAATTGGAAATGCTTATATATAAATAGAATAATTCATTCAGCATATTGTATATATTGTAATTTACACCGCACATAGCTACGCTGTATCATTCCGTCACTTGAACGTCTCTGCATGAAGACGCTGATCTTTCTCTTTATAATTACCCGCAGAACATACTTCATGTTGAATATTACATAAAACATACATGTGTCTTATATTTAATATATGATGTATATTTTATCATTATTAATCATTGCATACTATTCTGTATAAATTCATAAATCAAATAAATTGCATTTAGCAGACCTAGTCAAAGCTGTCAAAGCTTTGTGCCCAAGCATATTATTCAAGGCGCCACGTGAACTTGAACGTAATATTATCTACGGCTTAGACGATTTGCGGAAGTCGTGAATTTGATTTCAAGTGTGGCAACTGCAAATTGCATGAAGAACCGAAACATAAGGTGAGAACCCTTGGAATTCCTCCCTCGTCCTGTTATTGATGCTGTATGGGGGTGTCACATTGGGTTCAGGAAATCTCTGACACAAAAAAATAAATATTTCCTTTTATGACAAATTTAAGTTTGTTTCAAATTCCCGAATTCAATGTTAAGTTTACAATGCACTTGAGGCATCATTATAAAGGATCATAAAAAGTTCATTGTTACAAAGAATTACTTTAATTATTTCAGTTTTTTTCTCTTGCTTGTCTATGTTTTGACTGGAATTCTCGTGGGATTGGGTCCCGGAAATTCTCTTATTCTTGTTTTCAAATCACGAATTTTGAAAACTTGTACAATTCACCTTCACGAAATTGGTATCACTTAAATCAAATGAAGTTTTGTCACTATTTTGTCAACCAACTCCTTTCCACAATCCACTAAATACTAAAGCGGATTCATTTATAACGGAAACATTTGCCATCCTGGTGCCAAATAATCCAGCATAACATTCCATCTCAAAGTCCGAGATTACGTAAAAGGCCAAAAACGTCATTATTGTACATAGTCGTCGAACATTGTGTTAACACCATCGGTTCCAAATGAATTTCCGGGCATCCAAAGCTTAATAACACCGAAATCTGATAACACAGATAGTGTGTATCTCTTGTTGTACGTATAACCTTGTATAATGTGCGGGTCAAGCCTTTGAACAGGAACATAGTTTACTTGTAAACTAACTTAAAGACTTTTTGTCATGACCCAAATAATAGTTAACGACTGTAGTCTAACTGTAAGCCACTGGAACTAAAAAACGTTGTAAATGAGTTTGACTAATCGTATTGACCATAAAGACAATATGTTTCTTTTCAGGTGAAGGCGCACCAGGAAAAATGTTCTCATTAGAAGGTATAATGAACACATTTTCACTGCATTTGGCTGACTATTTCATATTCTGAGGGAAAATAGTTCCTGAAAGTGATGGCAACAAAGTATCCTCTGAAACATGGTCCAATTGGGTCTAAAGAAATGCACAAAATATACAAACGACCCAAACACAAACACTTACCTCATTCAGTGAATATGAAATGGTTGGTCTCTGCAGGCTCCTTAGTTTTGTTATATAAGGTTAGAAAGATACTGGTTTGCTTTAATTATATACTGCGCCAGTGGCTTTATCTAGTCTTTTAAATGAAATTAATGTAAAGAAACTGCAAGACAAGTTGGTTTGTAATCATAACAGGACTGTTGTTATTTCAGATGTGATGAAGATAGCAAAGATGGCGGGCGTGGCAGGCCCTTTGGAAGGTAAGTACTTTATGCCTTATGGCCAGCAGCATTTCGCAAAATCAGACATACTGAATTCTATGGCTCTCGGCAGCACGGGGGACAGACCACCGCCATATAGCTGGACTATTGCAGGGTGCGGCGTTGAACAACAAACAAGAACACACAGCTATTTCCAATGCAGAGTTCGTAATCATGTCAAGACGAGATGGGCGTGGAATTTCAGGATTTCAGGCATATTAATATACATATATGGTTATGACTGAACACAGCAACAGGATATTTTAAATCCAACTTGTGCACACATGTAATGAACAATATGCAAATCTTTATGACACATTGGCTGTTCGATGTAGGGTTTTGGCAGTTTCAGTAACACTTTGTGATTAAGCAAGGTCGCTATGGACATTAATCAAGCAATTATTTCGGCAAGGGAAATAGAAATGGGCGTCATACATAAATCCCATGCAGGGAATCGAACCCGGGTGTACGGCGTGACAAACAAACTCTTTAACCATAAGACTACTTCATTGTCCGTTTGGAGTGTGAAAACACTTACATTACGGGTACGGTTTAATCCAGCTTGGGCTTTTTAGTTACATATCTCATGTTGCAGATGTCCTGAAGAAGACTCTGAGTACAGAAAAACCTGTAGAAACTACGACAACACTCACTCCAACGTTGGCTGTAGAGGTGACAAGACCATCGTCGGTATCCACAAGAAGAAGAACAAGAACGAGAATCACGTCTACTGAACCTTATCAATCGCGTAGATTTAGAACTAACCATGATCCTAGGCGATCGCCAAACTTACCTTCTACAAGACAAACGCCTGCTCGAGTTCCTAAAGTTATGTATAAAGCATCTGACCGAATAAGACGTAGGCGTCCGAGAAGGCCGGTGGCGACTGAATCAGCCATTGACATTGATCCGCCTGTGCTAACAACAGAACTGCCCTCAACCACAAAGATTTATTCTACAGAAACATCTACTAGCCATCCAATAACGGAAACAACGCTCGCTGAAACTATACTGCCAACTCCTGAAAATATTGTGACAGAAATGACTACAATGGATAAAGCACGACTTGAAGAGAAAAGACTCGATAACACGTTTAATAGCATTCAACTGTTTTTAACAAAAAACCTGAACTCTCTTTTGTCGTCATCCAGAGCATCCCGCGGTGAGGTGAATCAAAAGGTGGTACCTTGGGCATTATCAGCATCTGGTGAAAAGTCACGAGATCAATTTCCTGTGACCGAATCCACAACGGTACCCCCTACCATCAGTACAGGTACAACCTGGCCAGAAGCAAATACAGCAGTGGATGTTGAGGAAACTATAGCCATTGAGTCTACTGTCAATACGGTTCCTCCAGCTGTGAAAACTGTGGAAACGACACCAAATGTAGTAATAGATGAAACCACAATTAAAAAAATACAAGAAGCTACCGGAAGCCCAAATTTAGACGATATATTCGGCTCCATGCGGCAGGATTTAACAAAGGCCGATTTTCTGAACCTTCTCACAACAAATTTCAACATCCCTATAGAAGAAGCTAAGAAACTTCTTCCTGTTGCTACTTCTGAAAATAGTACTCCAAAATATACAACACAAGAAGTTGCTACTTTCGTAAATACTGATAAACCCTCAACCTCAACAGCGACAGTGACCACTGCAACACCTGTTACCGCATCTCCAACTACAACAACCTTTACAACTAAACCTACAACAGCAACAACTACAATGAAACCATTTACACCACCTCCAGTCACATCAAGAACAACAACTGTAACGACAACCACAACGGCAACAACTATACAACCGACTTCAACACAAATATTTAAGAAAACAAATGACGTTAACATAATAAGTGGATCACTTCCATTGGATTCTAAAAAGACCCCGCCTCCTTTGTTGCAAAGATTGTCGTCACTTTCTAAATATTCACTTAAAAAATTAAGTTTCAAAAGTCGGCCTTTCAAAAATCCCCCGTCTCGTGACAAGCTCTTAAGAATGTTAAGGGACAGTAATAAAAAGCGAGTGAAACTGTTGAGTACATATCGAAAGATGGGGTATCATCGTGTTGAAAACTACAGAAAATTCACAACCACCAATATCCCCATCACAATGGGTAGAACAGCTGAAGCTATAGCGATAGTCACCACGGCTCCCTCCATCACAAACGTGACAAGTCAGGTGATTTCAGGGCCGGATACTGGATTACTCCAAGCTGCTAATCCTCCTGCGGCACCAAGGATTCCATTTATAAAAGCATCCTCTGCAGCTGATATAAACACTTTGAAAGCCAAAAGTGCCGATTCTTTGTCTGTTAATGATCTTCTACTCCTGCTACAAATGAAGATAAATAAGGTCAAACCTACAAAGGTAGTTATACAGGACATATCAACGACAACAGCCACCCCTTTTCTTGATGTTCAACAAAAACGATTTCTTTCTAACTCGACTGGCGAAAGAAGGGCAGAAACCATACAAAAACAAAAGACAATCTCAACAATTAATGACAAAACGACAACTGAAACACCAGTGGTTAAACCGAAAACCCACAGAATCAAATCAAAGATAAACGTATTAAATCGAGATGTTTTTGCAAAGTTAAAACTTATGGCACGGGGAAAAACAATGGAAGGAAAGACTAAAGCCCCAACTTCGGTTACTTCCAAAACAACAACCTCCACAACAACTTCTCCAACTACGTCAGTACCCCCGACAGTTCCTAGAGTGTTGTCTGTACTAATAAGACCACAGAAAAGAAGAATGCCAAATCGTATCAAGCAAAAGAAATTCCTTGTCACCACTACTCAGACACCAACAACTCAGAGTGCAGCTATTCAAGATACACCTGAACAGAAAATTAACAACAAACTTACTGTGAACAATTTCATGAGTTCTTTGAAGGAAAATATTCATGGTCTCAACTCCAGTAAAAACCTGGATGCTTTTGAAAAGAAACTGGAACACATTCTCGCCACTTCCCGCAGACTTCGAGGACGAAGCCACGGAACTGTTCATGGTGGGAGTGATGCTAAAATTAATCTAAGGAAACAAACGAATAATTTTCAGAGGAACTATTTTCAGAGGAAACGAAATAACAAATCTAAGATAACACTTGTCCCAAAACCACAATCAACAATCACAACGACGCAGACACCAAGGCAGCGACCTACAACCACATATTCCCAGTTCAGCCAAGATATAGGTGATCATATGCAACCCACTTACCAAGATATTATAGCTTTGGGACAAACGAATATAACAGCCCTGATAAAGTCTATAATCCGTACGTCTAAGCAACAACAACCCAACTATGTTCCTCAAACACAACCCATTCCTGACACAACTGTCCCTGCACTTATTGAGCCTGTTCCAATGTTTGAACTGTCAACTCCCAAGACAATTCATCTTAGTGACATTCAGATATCATTTAAGACAAATATACCAAAATCAGAAAGGTTACGAGGAAGAGGAGGAGGAGTACAGAGAGGTGCAACGACAAACCATGTAAAGGACACTTACAAACGCCCGGTTCATGTTCATGGCGGCATTGACGTCCAGATCCAGGAAGTTGGAGAGACGGACGCAGTGGCTGAACCGGAACCAGAACCGGAAGCGGAACCTGAACCAGAGCCGTTAGTCCCAAGGGCCGGACGTCATGAGAAAGTCATCGTCGTACACAGTAGAATACAGGATCAAGGAGGACCTAGCATTGGTCCAAAACCAGATGTCATGGCAGAGTCTGAAACTCGGCCTTCAGCAGATACCATCCACACTGGTCAATTACACATTGTTAGTGATATTTACAATACGAAAACAAACACAGACATAAATAGAATGATTACTGCACACCAGTACACACAAACAGAAATCCCACCAGAACCGAGACCCGAACACGTTGTACAGGACGTGCACATTCAGGAGATGGTCTCTGAGCCAACAGTGTATGGTGAGTCAACACACGGACACACAAGAACAATATCTTTAAGAAATATGCAGAGGAACAATATACTTCAGACACGTGTTGTTCCTGCAAACTCATCACCTGGAAGAACAGCAAAAGGAAGTTATAGAGTTCCCCATGGAGGCAATGAACAAGGAGCATCGGCTCGAGGACCACGGGTATCCAGCCCAAGATCAATGACATCCATCTTCAGCAGTAGGCCCGGCATTCCGACGATGGAAAAAAGGCCCAGAGATCCTAGTGTTGAAGAGGCTGTAGCCACAGATGACAGTCCGAATGCAAATGCCAAGTCAAACATGACATCATTTGATACAAAAAGATCCCATTTATCCTCGAGTCAAGTATATCCTGGAGCACAGTACTCCAGACATCCCTCACAAGAGCCTTCATCACCTTATATTGACATAGGCAGGCCTTCTGGGATAGAACATAATTTCCAGACAGTTGGGCGAACGAGAGCAAGTATTAGACGACGTGAAGGGAGGATCAATAATGTTCCCTCACATGACCGTGGTAACGAACCGTTTCCTGACGTGTATGGAGGTATGCTTATGCAGCGGAAGCACAATGCTGGAGTACCATTTGGTTCAGAAGGACATCGTCCTGGTGACGTGGCCCAGGCGAACAGACACATGTCCCCCGCTGATCAGCTTACGATAGGTCAGTCGAGTAAGTTAACTAATTTTCAAACTTTATCCATTCAGTTACCCAACTGACATTGTCTTGCATACGGATATAGTCATCATAAAATATATTTTCTATTAGAGCCAAACAGTTCTTGACAGTGGCATTGCACACAAGTGGAGATGCTACTTCCGTGGTACTTTTATATAAGGGGAAGCATATAACTATGCAGAATTGTGCCCCTTAGGCGTGCAGAAATCTTTTATATTGGGTTAAAGTGTAGTTTTGCCCTGATGGTTTCTAGGTTTACCAGTACCATGTTTATGCTTGTTGATTTCACCTGATGTAGTAAACGTCGCAGGCCTGTCTCCTGCATTAACCTGACACACCATGATGGAACTGAAATACCATTGAAAGCAGATCTGAGCCACAACCTAAATGTTTTTATGGAGAAATATATTCACACTGATGTTTCAACTTTAGGTGTGCGTCCTGTTCAGAACCATGCTGGCTTCAAAACAAGCGACGTACAACCCGATTCCAGAAGACAACCTGTTCTTCTATCTGCTAATCCCCGCGCCTCCAAACTTCAGCAGTATCAAACTGAAAGTCTGACACCACCTGACTCCGATCGACGAAGTATGCAATCTTCGAACCGCAGATACGCGAACGGTGACTTCCAGGGGCAACGGATGCAAACGGTTTACGACCCAGAATCGGAGACCTATGTCACCAAACCTGTTATGGCAAACAGTCAAAGCCGGCGTCATCAACATGCTGACACTCGTTACCAGAGGAACCACCACCAACAGCTTCATCAGCAACAACAGCTACATCATCAGCAACAACAACAACAACAACAGTATATGCGTCAACAGCAAATGCTAATGCAGGAAAACTACAACCAGGAACACAAAGCAAACACGAATGCTAATGGTCACCACGTCCAACGGAGTCAAACCAGGCAGAGCAATGATCCGTACTACCAAAATCAACAACACTTGGGTAATACCTTTTTTAAACAGTTTTTGTTCCAAACAATGTTACATTTTCGGTTCGAATTGGCCCGAACTGCAAAACCAGTGTTTACCGTTAGAAGCGATTCAGTGGATCAACATCAAGTATATTTGATGACTTAACCAACGATGGTAAATTACAATATTGTCGTGGCAGTTGTTACATTTTGCAATGAATATCTGTAATGAAACTGAAGCTGTGTAGTATGAAGAGTGTCAGCGGTGGGGCAGGAATTGCTCACCTGCCTCACCAGTTAATACTGATTCATAAACATTTTGCTCATGTTAAAAACAGAATCGCACAATTTAGAAAAGAAATTGTTATCATGTAATATATTGTCATGCTTTCATGTTCGTCGAATTTCTAATTGGTAGAGATTTCATATGATTATGTAGTTTGAATCTAATGTAGCCGAGATATACTTCATTGTCAGTGACTGTCTGTTCCTTCTCTCCGCAGCCCCGCCTCAACATTACCCTCATGAAGGTCAATACCAAGGAATGACCCAAGGAATGACCCAAGGACGCAACCCGGAGGATGTCATGATGCTCATGCAAATTATTTGAGAAAAAATCTTATCTTTGAAAGCTGGAATACGAGACTATATATAAACTGCATTCTTATAACTATCTAAATGTTACACGTTTAATTTTTAAAGTAAATAAGAAACAAAGCAGGAAAATGACTTTTGGTCTACACTGTATGTGTGTATAACTGCATTCTTTCTTCTATATGTATGTGTTGGAATCAAATGCGGAAAGGAAAGTATTATCGCAACGACTTATTCCAGTGTTGGTCAGTAGTTGAGAGGTGTATAACTGAAGACCGAGTCATTATTCCAACTTTTACGGAAAAGACTTTGTGTTCTTTCTGTGCATGACTGTGTGCACATGTCTGTCAGTTTGTGATTAAATAATATACAAATGTATTACATCACTGCTAATGAAAGGGTTATGCATGGTAACATGTTGATTCCCAAGTGGAATCTTAAAGTTGATTGGAAATCAGCCCTTAAATGAACTCGATTGAAATAAATAAACAACAAAGCATTACGATTAATAATCTTATTTGAAATGAACTAAGTGTACAGATGACTACAAATGACTACAAAGGTAATGAAGAACCAGGTCAAAATAAGAGTAGCAGTACGAATTCAAATGCAGTGTAATACAAAAGTAACGATTAGAGCAATAAAGACGGAGATGATAATATTCACCTCAATGCAACAATATTTAAGTTTTCAAAATAGATCCAGGGTAAACTCCACACAATCTGCTCATCTTACCGTAACTTCATGTATTACACATGCAACACTGTGACACACTAAATAACACTGTCACATAACAGCATATTATGTGTGTAAGTAACAAATACAACCAATGTATAACAGATTTATGTACGCAATTTTAGGATATGAAACTCACGTTACATTCTTGCATGTTTAACAACGGCAAAAATCGTGGTTTGTGATATATTCAAATGTATACACATTTTGTATATAAATATGTTATCTGATATAAAGGCATGGTGTAATATACAGATTTGACAGTGTCTTTCATTTTACTTGTGTTATTTCCGAAAGATTTTAAAGCACCTTATACAGGACTACTTAAGCGCCTGTGTTACATACATAGGAAATGTGCAATCGGAATATCTTTTTTGATAATTATTTTATTCTGAGGCTTTATTCTGCCGTGAAACGTTATGCAATTTATGTAGATTTATAGGCATAATGTGAGGAGGGCACATTCGTCAATTACTTATGATAAAATTCCATGTTTTAGCGTGTGCCATATGTTCCCGTGTTTGGACAGGTAAGTGTGTTTGTGACGGGTGCCACAGATGAAATTATATTCGCACACATTTTCGCGAACACCGAGAATCATCGCAATTTAATAGTGATTCATTAACACATGCATATGATGTTGTCGGAATCGTGCAGTCAGCTTATAGTTTAGATTTCCTGTGATTGTGGAACGGGTTTAAACGCTTATTTATGGTACAACAATACAACATCGTACAACAATACGATTAGCTAAAGAGCCAATATGTTTGTTTGTTTTTTGTGATGCAATTCCATAGTTTTACTTGTACCCTACCATCCCGTGTTTTGTAGAGGTAAACAGCTCACCTGCTGTGACATTTGTTTGGTCACTTCTCAGTGATAGGACAAGATACAATCTTATCGCGAACCCCTTGTGACATCATTTTTGTTTGTATTGAATTATTTACAGTTATTTATACATAGTAGGAATTGAACAGATAATTCTAATTCTAGTTGTTTGTTTTGTTTCTTTAACAACTGGATAATGAAAATCGTAGGTTTTGATCAGTGTTTCTATTATTTTGTGCCCAGGAAATCGAGCACTATTCAGATCTAGGGAAAACGGACAGCAGATATTATATTGTCATCTTAATTTTGAATTTCATATTCATTCAAAATTAACATTTCTACTTTTGCTTCAGTGTATTACCATTTCCAACTAATTTTCAATTTACATTACATTTACATTTAAGTGACACTTTTAGTTCACAAGAATGAACGGGAAACATATTCAAAGGTAATCCAAACAGATTCATAGCTTAACACATATACTTAGTGCCCTGGTTATGTTTCCTGGTTTGTCAACACCATATCATGCATTAAGAAGTATTACCCACTCACTATATGAATTCATTTCAGGTCGACGGCGTAGAAGAAACAGGAATAGAAGTAGAAGAAGAGGAGGATCTCGTAACAATGATCGCAACGTTATAATAATAGTTCCCAATAACAGAAACCGCGGTAGCACTCCGAATGTTGGAAATGGTGGAGGATTATTTGATTTAGCAGCTCGAGGGGGTGAGTCAATAGTTCCTCCTGGATTTGAAGCGGTTTCAAGAAGCGGTGGCCTTGGTGGTCCCCCTCCTCCTCCTCCTGATACTCCCCCTCCTAATATTCCTTCACCTGCACCTGCCCCTGCAAACAACGTGATAAGTGGAAGTTCTGGAAGTTCCCGAAGTTCCGGGATCATTGCTGATCTGTTTGGATCACCACCAACAGCAAACGGTTCCCCGTTTGGTAGTCCAAGTCAACCATCCACGACTAATATTGAGTCTTTACTAGGGGGCTCTTTCGGTAACACATCACCTGCTGGTTTAGGCTTATCAGGCAGAGGACCATCTTCGACCGGGCAAAACAATCCTCCTCTTCCCCCGCCTCCTCCGTTTGGTCGAGATCCTCCCAGCGTTGGTCCACGTGTTGATTTCCCTCCTGGAGGCTCTGGTCCACCAAACGTACCCCTTGACCCTGGTAACAACCGTTTTGGTGGTCAACAGCAGCAGCAACAACAACAGTTCCAAGGAGGACCTAACCCTCTTCAGCAGCAACAGCAACAACAACAGTTCCAACTTGTACCAAATCCTGTGCAGCAGCAACAGCAGCAGCAGCAACAGCAACAGTTCCAAGGAGGACCTAACCCTGTGCAGCAGCAACAGCAGCAACAACAACAACAGTTCCAAGGAGGACCTAACCCTGTGCAGCAGCAACAACAACAGCTGCAGCAACAACAACAAGGACCTAACCTTCTACAACAGCAAAGACAGCAGCAATTTCAGGCAGGGCAAGACTTTGGGCAGCAACAGCAGCAACAACAACAACGGTTCCAGGGTAGACCGGATTTCCAGCAACAGCAACAACAGCAGCAGCAACAAACACCAAATAACTTTCAGCAGCAGCAGCAGCAACAACAACAGAATCAAGCATTCAACCAGGATCTACAACCACAACCACCGCAACAAATACCATCCAATTTCCTACCAGGATTGACAAACGCACTTGGTGGCGGTCCAGTCGCAATATCAGCACCTGGAATGAATCCATCTAACGTATTGCAGGCACTCGTACCAGGTCTGGGTATATCACTTCCGGGTCAAACACCGCTCAGAGGTCCTTCACGTCAGCCAACTCCACCACCATCTCCAGGACAGGGTCAGACTGCATCCCAGTTATCTGACTTATCTGCGGTCATGAATATCATACAACAACAACAACGCCAGAATACATTGATGGAGTCTTTACTCTTCAACAGCATGTAATGAGTAAACGTTTTGTATGTGCATCGCTATAATTGCAAATTTGCTTTCAAAACCACCTTTTGAATTTGCACGTGTATTCATTCATGAGTTCATATATTAATGGCGTGTGAAAACGACTGAAGTATCCTAATAAATGTATTTTAATTAAAATCATCACTGTAAAATGTTTTTGTTTCATATTTGGAGTACGAAATATAGAATGCCTTACATTCCATATAGAATGACCTACTCCATTCTCGAGTTGGTTTACGGATTTTCCCTGAACGATCAGTTTACAAGGGCCACATATTTTGTGTGTATCATAATAGGATATCCAAGTGTGGCTTGGGCTACTAGACCTTCAACCCGTGAAGATACCGGTTACAATTGATCTTTAGTAACCCATACTTGTCGTAAGAGGCGACTAACAGGATCGGGTGGTCAGGCTCGCTGACTTTGTTGGCATATGTCTCGTATCCCAGTTGCGTAGATCGATGCTCATGCTGTTGATCACTGGTTTGTCTGGTCCAGACTCGATTATTTACAGACCGCCGCCATGTAGCTGGAATATTGCTAAGTGCGGCCTATAACTAAACTCACTCACTCACTCACTAGACCTTTCAACAATGCATTGCTACGTAACTAATCGTTGAAATAGTTCTTGATTATTACAACACAAATGTCGGTTGTGAAACTGATATTTGTCAAAAAAACAACCAAAAATAACCGTTTTCTTAATATATGGTTTTTGGATCGTGTATCCCTGCTCGGACAACACTGAGGGAGACATTGCAGCTATTTCAGACCGTATTACAACGGCAGTTAGCTATATTATAAATATTTCCAGCATCAGACCGCCAACGTTACTCAGTCCGGGATGAGGTTGAGCGAGTTAAGATTTAGATTTAGATTTTGTCACATCGGCAGTATTTCAGCCATATGGAGACAAGACATGGTATCACATTCTAAACCCTGTCAGCAAAGGACAGTAAAACAACCAGACTGTCGCAGATATAGAATCCACACTAGCATGTCACCTTACAGTTATATAACTGTTCATGTCTGTACATCATACACGATGCGAGGTCTGCGTCTGTGTCCGACTAAGGGCCTACAAGATGTTTAGCAACACTGGGGCGTAATAGCCATAGATCTTCTCTAAACAAGGGACTATATATCTTGTGAGAATGATTTCTCCGACAGGGAAATTTACAGCAATGCGACATCACAATCACTTACGTGATATTTACTCGCAATCTGTGTTATGGATCGTCAATTTAAACAGGACAATATAGACGAATTTCACAAAAGGCATAGAGATCCTACATGCCTTTGATATACTCAGAGAACGCACCCGCCTGTGCTATCCGGTCATAATCGCTACACAATAAAAAC
>VKKT01001895.1:98760-110072 GCA_008038995.1 Haliotis laevigata | reverse complement strand
GTTGTTGGCGTTGATGTTAGTCCATCGCGGTAGGTAGGTGATATCGCAGAGTGCGACTTCGACTTGGTCCGACTTGTTATCGATCGCGTGCATGAGCTGAACGGACTCACCGCTCGTTATTCCTGGACGTATTACGTACATGTTAGAGTATATATACCCATTATACAATACTTTTAAAATGTACAAACCGTGAGTGTTTTACCCTAAACTGGACATAGGCTGGGCTGTATTTCGGCGCCCAGTTTATAGATGTATTTGACAGGTATAGGTTTTCGGTCACTAACGCTAAGGTAGTCCACGCCTGGTTCAACACCCCTATGCAGTTCTGGCAGAATCAACTGAACTTCGCCGTCTGGTGTGCGACGACTGGGTGTGGCTTGACGTTGACCGACACTCGGCGGGGACCGCTGAGTCAGTCTGTGTTCAAGTTTGACGTGTACTACCAGGTCAGACGTATCCTCAAAGAGATCAGCTCTCCACTCCCCCAGGACAAAGCATGGGATGCAGTAAACAACCCGTACGATAGACGGGCCTACGAAATAATTTGCAATGAATTCAAACTAGACCCGAAGACGGATTGGCGTTTGCCAGGACCGAACCATGGGTTGGGTATCCCCATCGTTCACAACATGCCCTTCGTGGAAGCCAGCAAGAAGATGAAAGAATGGGGTTACAAGTCGGATCATATCACAACAAACGAGTGGAATGACCGTTACATGGCTTTCGACAACAGCAAGGATTACCGAGTCTGGAGGTTCGAACAGGGGGCAGCGGATGACTGGAAAAAGTTCATGCTGGACACGTCGAAACCCAGCTAACACGCAACGTTCTCACAACGTTATTTTTACGTCGTGGTTTGGTTACGTCAGGAAAAGACGTTATTAGGACGTTATTAGAACGTTTTAGCATAACGTCATACCACAACCTTGTCACAACGTTACACATTACGTTATCATGACGTCCTTGCAACGTATTTTTCATACCTTGATGCAACGTTCTCATAAGGTTGTGAGGACGTTTGTTTTATACATTGTGTATACTTGACATATTAGAAGATGTTTGTACTTGCAGTTGACCATCTAATTAGTTATCAAAAACATATTGAATCTAGAACGATTTTTTCATAAATTTGCCATGTTTATTTTGTTAATTGAAATAAGTATAACTTAAAACGTTTCAAGGTTATGAGAATGTCATTTGCATACGTGTTCACAACGTTACCCATTACGTAACCAGGACGTCCGGGCAACGTGTATTTCAGACCAAGGTGCAACGTTCGTATAACGTTGTGAGGACGTTCTACATACGGCTTGCCAGCTAGCACTGGTCGACCCGTTGGGGACCCGTTGCCTTTCATTCCCTCAGCCCCTCAGCCCGGAGCTTACTTAATTGATGGTTTACATATTTCACTAGGTCGAAGCATTGTTTGTATTTTTTTTATTATCGTCTATAACTTTAGTATATAATAAGTTTTTTTCATAGTATTGTCATCATTTTTGTTTGAAACAAATTATTATTATTGCGCATGACGTTTTTTATGTGACGTCAATGACCGTGCGTGTACGTTTCCCGCGTGCTGACATCTCTATTCCCGCGCGGCTGCCAGTCCTTCAGGGTTCTGTGTCTTCTCCTCACTTTTAGCTCATCGCCATAACAGTGAGTATTTTACGTATTATTGGGTTTAAAATATACAAATATGTATTAATTCAGAACATACTCATTGAAAATAATGAAATTGACTCTTGATTATTAACTTGTCCTAGTTGTTTTAGGACACATTACGAAATTGCGATTCACAGCGTTATTTGGTGTATATTTTGAAATGTAAAAATCAGATAATTACTCGGAGTATTGAATTTCAAAATTAGAATATTAATGATCACTGATATCAGTTTTTCATGAAATCACTAATGATAATTCTGAAACATTGCCGATGAACCTAGAATTTGTTGGGATGTTTTCGAAAATACATTAGTTAACACGAACGCCGAAGTGCGCTTTCCGCCATATTGGCTAGAGTTTACAAAATCACATTTCGCGATGGCCGAGACGCCTAATCACATCACGTATATTTCATATTCAGCAGCGACGAATGCATCACTAAATTCCTCATACATTTTAGAATCAAATTACAACTGACAGGGCCGTAGTTAACTTTTCTTAACAGGATGTTATATCAATACTTTGATGCACAAAAAGTATCTGTAAACAAATTCTAGGGAGGCAGCTAATTGTTCAATTTGCTATAACATACGTGGATATAGCGTATGCCTTATATTCTTTGAAAGTTTTGTTTGTTTGAAAAATGAAATTGACATATTGAGTGTTGTACACTACATTTTAAACCTTTACACAAGTGTTAGAAGATCAGGCATAATTGTAGCTTGCTCCAAGGCTGTACTGAGTGCTAAGCCCGTGGATGTAATTCTATCCTTCAAAGACGTAAGGTTAGATAAGCAGGACAGTACAGCCTTGTGAAATACAGAAATCTACCAACCGTATCCATCGTCATCGACCAACTCCCTGGATGCTGTCACCATCGTCATTCCCTTTCTGATTAATAATGACCACAGACAGCTGGGAATGTTAGTTCCCAAGTTCAGCATGGCAAAAGGAAATCTTCTACCGGTTTCATTCATTCTTTTTCATTTACGTTAAATTGATGCCAAACAGATACGGTGTGCGTGTTGTTCATATCAAGATACACAGTCAATCCGTCTAATTATTGATCTATTTAGGACATTATTTAAATGGTAAAATCAGTCATTTTAAGTTCTGTGGAAAGAGCCTTACATTCTGACATAGAAACCGAGACCTTTTATGCAATTAACGGAAATAGGTGAAATATATACTCAAATGGAAAGAAACAAGCAAAGCTCCTAATAAACTACAATACTTAAGTAGCTCATTTTATCAATCGTTTGTTCTTGATGAAAATCGATATTATTACTATTGATGCAATTATTACTACTGACTTTGAGCAATCATACATGTTTCCTATGTTACAGATAATGCACTGGAACATAAACACAGGTCATTAAAATACATAGCACCTCCAGTTGATGTAGCTTTTTTAATAAGCGGATGATTAAAATTTAGAACTGAAACAAATTATAACTCCAATAAATCGAATTATTCCATATAACAACGGTTACATGCATATAATACCTCCTGAAGTGTCTCTTTTAGAATGATAAATTATCAAAATCAATTAGGATATTTTAAAAATTACGACCAGTAACAAGGTGTTCAGCAACAATTGCAATGATATACTGAATGTTAAAACTGTTCAAAACTGTTTAAACGAATTATTGTGGCTTTTAACTTCCCAGTCCCCGACTAGTAACACAAATATGATCTCTTCTACAGAAACAACCCAAAGAATTGGCCAATATAAACATGAAGAGGGCTCATTACAAAACGTATAACAAGAAATGGATGGCTGCATGTCGTGAACTTCAGAACAATGAATCATAAAATAACTGTAGCTATATCACTGAAAAGGAAGGGGAGGTACCTTCGAAAGAACATTTGCAATCGAACGTCAATCAACACGAATTTTTTTACACTGACGACAGTACTAATGAATCTGAGAGCCCACTATCCTCTATTGATAACAGTGAACAAGTGTGGGGGATAATCGACTCTCAAAATATTACTGACTCTGGAAGTGAATGTGAAGAAATCGAGCCTTTGCTTGAAAATGAATTAGCTGAGTGGGCATGCACTTATCAAATCAAACAGAATGCTTTTGATGGGCTTCTTTCTGTTTTGAAACAACATGGACACCCTGAATTACCCAGCACAGCTCGCACTGTCTTGAAAACCATGAAGAGTGTAGACATTGTTGAAAAGTTCAGATATCTCTTTTTGGCCCGTTTTGTGTTCAATTATTAACGTTGAACCTAGTGTTGTCTTCCCGGTGGCCATTGCATGTTGTAAATCAAAACCATCAGATTTAGAATTCCTGCAAGATACAATTACTGATTTAGGAATAGTACTTGAGCATGGTGTGCAGCTTGGCACTAAAACTATACCTGTACAGTTAAGTTGTATTGTGTGTGATGCACCAGCTAGGGCGTTCGTTAAATGAACAAAGTTATGTTCAGGATACTACGGATGTGATAAATGTACCCAGTCTGGTATGTGGTGCGGCCGCGTCACTTACCCAGAAGTGTACGATTTGAACCTCAGGACGGACGAGTCCTTCAGGCAGCAGGCAAATGAGGACCACCATCATGGCATCACACCATTTTGTGATCTTCCCATAGATGTAGTGCATATGTTCACAATTGATTATATGCATCAGGTGTGTCTGGGGGTTGTGAAGTGACTACTGCTTGTTTGGATGAGGGGGAAGAAGGAAGTCAGACTATCTTCGGGAAATATTGAGTTCATTGGCGCCCGTCTGATAGATCTAAAGTGTAGCATCCCTTCATTTTTTGGTAGGAAGCCAAGATCTTTAAAAGAGATCGATAGATGGAAGGCAACCGAATTTAGACAATTCTTATTATACACAGGAAAAATTGTTCTAAAAGGAATATTGCCAGAAAGACAATACATCCATTTTATGGTTCTAAATGTTGCTATTGGAATTCTTGTTTCTCCGAAACTTGTTCGCTCTCATTCTGCATACGCTCAGAAATTGCTCGAGTATTTCGTAAACCATAGTAGGATGTTGTATGGGGATGAGTTTCTTGTTTATAACGTGCACTCACTTCTGCATTTGAGTGCTGAGGCCGAAGCTCAAGGTAGCCTAGATCTTTGCTCGGCCTTTAAGTTTGAGAGCTACCTGCATCAATTGAAACGCATGGTTCGATCAGGCAAGAACCCTCTGTCACAAGTGATCAGACGTTTGGCAGAATTTGGTGGTATCAACTACTCGAGCAGCAAACGAGGAAGTTTCATCACTGATAGAGCGCCAGACAACGCTTATATTACTGACAAGGATGCCATCCTCGAGGTTGTCTGCGCAACAAATGAAGATCAGCTCCTCTTTAGGCTCCACGACAGACCTCAGTGTCTGTTCACAGACCCTTGTGATTCACGGCTACTTGGCTGTTACACGACCACCGATAGGTATGACTCTAATGCCGAAACATGACGTCGAGTCGGGAAAAAGAGCAATAATGATAAAGACCGACAGCAGTACTATCTTCATGACCATCCTTCACCAATTATGATGTAGGTTTTCGAAATATAGCTCAGCTTTTAATTGACTTTAAATTACATGTTTACAAATATCTAGCGTCTCGTTTACCCTAAACGTTAGAAAACTTTCGTTAACGTTTGCAAGGAATTACACTATATGAGAAGATATCTAAAGAAACTAAAGTGCTCTGTTATTTCCACAATATTGTAAAAACACTACAAATGTAATAACAGTGTAATATATCCTACCAATTATCAAGCAATAAGTTTAACAATTGAGAGAAATTTCGAACATATATTTACTGTATGATGTATCAAAGTAGAAAAAAACAACATCAATATAGAATCCTATCAAATCTCTAACACAGCTAACAAGCATATCAATCACCGCAATCTCCGCATAAGCAGTAGTTTGTCAACTGAAACATGTTTCTTTTTTCTGTAGATGTCCTTCTCTGTGTTAGAATTTATTGATGAGCAGGCTATAATTCTATCTACGTGGCTGCTGTATGAAAAAAACGTAATGTATATTGTTTTATTATTTGTGTAATATTTGCATTGATCAATGAAGTTAAAAGCACTCCAAATAGGGGTGACGTGTTCGAGTTCTATTAAAATGCACACATTGAATATTCAATATTCTTCTCTTTCTGATCATAGCTTACACATATTTATATAATATTGTATACCCTTTAAGATGTTCCAATGATAACTTACGAAACTATATATATGTCCTACAGAGACTTCATTCTTATTGGCCCCGCTTCAACGCCACCCAGAAGGCGAGGAAACGGGAGATTCCGGACAAATCCCGATGGGCGGTGTTTCCTATCCGCGTCATCTGCTCTGCAGGTATATATTATGATAAGTTCATGAAGAGAAGGCGGGTAGATACGGCTTATTGGTGCACAAACAATTTACTAATTCACGTATGTATTCGCAAATGAATTTTGTCTTCATACAAAATACGCTGAATTTTGCTTTCAATTCTACTTTACTTGGGTCAAGATTATATTATCAATTATGTTATTGCTTCTTATTATTACATGTCATAATATCATTCATATGTAACAGTTATCTTGTTCCATACATTTACAGATACATATGAACAGACGTCCAGGCGAGCGAATCGCTCGGTGGAGACCTCCAGTGTTGAGTCGGATGGGCAATGCCAATCCGAAACTATACAATGCCGTAACGCCCAAAGACCCTCGCGTTTTCTCGATGATTCAAGCGACGAATCTGGACAAGGTAATCAATGATAATATATTTTTGCAGCATTTAATAAAAACGTTGAATTCGTATAACTTTCATAGTGTGGCCATGGATTGATATGTTACACCTATTATAGGTGTTATTTATTACTTCAAATCGATATTATCAAACTATGAAACTTTTAGCGAAAAGTATTTAAAGTAAATTATTGCGTTTCATTTGCAGGAGGACATATTAATATATAGCGCATCTCATATAGCATGTTATTTTCCGACTTCAATTCACAATGATCCAATTACGTAGACGAAACATGTATAGTTAATGATGACAGTCATTTATTCACATACAGTTTGATCAATCAGAACCATTACACAAACGCTGTTTATTCCCTGTATAGAGTCACCTAAGAGGAGGAGGTATGAGGGACTTCCTGCCCCACCAATATACCATAGGTTTTCCCCTAGTGATACCCGCGCTACTGCTGGCACTTCAGGTATTATACGTACATTCAACGTTCTCACTAATAATACATTTTGCATTAATTAACTTTTGAAATAAATGGAAACATGTACTTAACATATAGGTGTATGATCTTGTTTCAGTTTCTTTTCTTTTTAATATAAAACTGCAGTGGATCCGAAAAATATGCACATGCGTTTTACTTGTTTCATTTTCCTAATGTATATATCTCAGTATGTAGACATTTTTCAACATTCCTTTATCTGATATGTCTGCATTAAAATATGTTACATGTTTGTAATCCAGGAACGAACAAGAGGGTCGCCACGCCAACAGTTACTGCTCCTGCCACGCCTACGGTTACTGCTCCTGCCACGCAAACTGCTCCTGCCACGCCTACAGTTAATGCTCCTGCCACGCCAACTGCTCCTCCCACGCCAACTGCTCCTACCACCTCAAATTCCCAAAGTATGTATAATGTATGTGTAGGGTGCATGATATATACAGTATGTAGCTGTATTTCTCGTCACTTTGACACTGACTCATGGGGTTCCGTTTTGCTTAATTTCATAATGCTTGTTTCTTTTTTTGTGGTTTTATTCGCTCATGCTCAAGTTGTAACTCTGAATCAGCATTATTCACTGAATGCTAAATTATTACATAAGTGGATACACACCAATGTCACCCAGCTTGTTCCCTCGTGACTGATGTCTCACTGACATTTTGTGTTGACAATGTACCACATTGCATCATCATTTAACCATTATATTCAATCATAAATCTATAACTTCTATATACTGTTTTAATAGAGACTTGTAAAATAATCCTGTCATATGTAATTCCAGAAGTTGAAAATGTCATTATGTCCTTAGTTATTGATATCTTGTACTGTAACTTTTAAGTTTCCAGACGAAACTCATTATGAAGCTAAATGAGTTGCTGGATGGGCAAAGGCAAATTCTAAAGCTTTTGTCATCCAAAGGAAGTGTTTCTGACTTAGATATCGACATAGATATCGAGAAGATGGACACGCCAGAAGACCTGAGAGCCATGGCAACTAATCTATCAGACAGCGCGTACAGGGCGAGTATGGTAATATAACTCTTTTAATCCTCTTGTGTCCTTTTTATTGCCATATACACTAAATATTGATTTCATGTTTCCACATTTCCAGATGAATATTTGTCTTGAGGACGGAATATCAAAATCATAGCAAAAATATATATGGTTTTACTCAGGAATTTGAATGTATGTTTACTTTTTGTATGAAGCTGTAGTCGCTTTGAAAGTTTTTCTTATGTAAAACTATTTTCAAATTCAGAGTAATATTTTTGTGTTTAATTACCATACACCTCCCATGCCATTTGAAAATATGTTGCATTGATATCGGCTGTAATAATAAAAATAATGATAACAATAATAACATTAATAATATGCCAGGATCACCCGAACCCTCACTGCTGCATTTCATCTTAATCTGTAAAACATAATAATAATATGGGCATTGGTAATGCGCTTAATTCCATACCATGGGGGGGCACACTCAAAGCCCTAACAATACCCCTTATAACCCAAGCTGCCTGTGAGCTAGAAGGTAACTAGTCACGTGACTTATCCCGCCGGGTACCCATTTTCTGCTGGGTGAGCAGAGGCGATTTTGAACAAACTCACTTAACTAAGATGAGACCACATGAATCATATGTGCTTCGTTGTGGGGCAGGACTGAAGTCCTGCAAACCCTCAGGAGTCAAGCTGCCAAACAGGGCCACCCATTCAAGGATTCTCCGCGCCCAAGGTTGCGACCACTTCAACTGATTTGTGACCTGAGCTTTATGCACACTCAGAATCAATAGGCCCGACTCCAAAATTGTAAAGATGATGATTGAAAAATTGAGAAAACAGCTTATATATATTATGACTGATTCGTGGTTTGGGGAATTGCAGTATCTTGTGTCGATGTCTTTTTCAGATAACTTTCCTAGGCTCCCTGGGCGGCAATTCAGCAGGGGACACCGTCCGACGAATGATGAGGAGGTTGGGGACCAACCAAATGTGGTCCCTTTATAGTATGACGGGGCGAAAGGGGAAGGCATGCTTTGCCGATCATCTCCTCTATCGCACCATCGTCAGTAAGTGTTCAAAGTTGATCATATTCACTTTCAGATCCAGTCTGAAAACCCACATCTTCACAGCTGTGTTTTCTTACTCGCATTTACTCACGCATAAATATATTATTATTATCATTGTTATTATTATTTACACCACAAACGTATCACCATTTTAATATTGCCATAAACATGATTTTGTGATCCGTGCCAATGCCTATACGTTCGATAATAAAACGTTTCTAAAGTCAGTGTGGGTAAAAGAAATAATTATATGATGTGTTTTTTTGCACAAGTAAATTCATGCTTAGGCATATGCAGTTACGAACTTCAGTGCTTATCTATTGCCCGATTTGTTACATATGAATACATGATACATACATGTTACGAACATTGATTTTTATAAATGATTTCAGAAGCATGCTTTAAAACCAAGAAAGTACGGGAATCCGAGGTGGAGACGGAGATGGCTGAATTTTTAAAACATGCTCCGTCACGCCAGGGAGGCAGTCGCCAAAAGGTATGTGTTCGCTTACATTGCCCTGAGTTAACATAGCGTGTGCTGTGTGTGACTACCCTTACACGATGCAGAGATGAAGCAACTTCAACTGTTCTCAAATGTTCTGCGTTCAGGATATGTTTATCTACTTGCACAAGGAAAACTTCTAAAACACACAATTTCAATAGATATAAGAGTGTTGTTGTAAAGCACCATGTATGGGCAGCCTTCTCGCCATTACTAAATAACAATGCCTGTGTGCACGCGTAAATATAGGTTTGCAAAGTTATAATGAACTAAGTCAAAAACACAACCAAAATATCATAAGCCGAGCCGATTAGAATGTACAAATATTTAGTGACGTCTATGAATTTAGTCATCTTGTGCTTCGATCTGCATCATCTTATTAGATCTTAAAGATAAACTTATTCATTTTTTTTTAGCCTCAAGCTGCCGCCAGGAAAGGTGGGGAAATGCAAGAATCAAGTCTAGAATAAAACGTTTCTTAGCTATATATTAAACTTAAATAAACGGTTCATTTTAAACATAATACGCATCTCTGTTTTGTGTTACCAGGGCTCAAAGTAGTCAGTTTGACAAAATCCAAACGGACTGGCTGACACATTTATAATTGCCGAAATAATTTCTAGAATTGTTGATAATCACTTGACCTTTATTCTGAATAGCGAATTCAATTCTAAAATATCAATAATCAAGGAAAAATATAACTTTTAGTCCTGGATATTGTTATGAGCATGGTGAGAACAACCAAGAAACTTTATACAAATATTTATCCTCATTGTACTGCACTCAATGAAGTATATGTGCCTGTTATTCTACAAAAACGTGATACTATACGACGATATCTGAACAGAAATGTTTCACCATCGTTAGTGCATACGAATATTACCCATAAACTATAGATAATGACGTGGTGGGGACGTTATTTTTGGTCGTATGAACGTACAAAATAACGTTGTGAGGACGATACTTTTTGGTCGTATGGACGTACAAAATAACGTTGTGAGGACGTTACTTTTTGGTCGTATGAACGTACAAAATAACGTTGTGAGGACGTATTTTCGACTCCACACAAGGGACGTTATGGAGACGTTATATGCTGACGGTCTGGGGTGTAAACGTAACGTTGTGACAGCGTCCTCACAACGTCATTTTGTTAGCTGGGAAGGGTTTACTCGTGCCGGCATCGAACGCTTGAACGACTCGATTCGAACGTTCGTGTGGGCCGTGCTGGGCGCTCAGAATCAAACGCGTTCCGGTATCATCGGTACGGGTACTGCTTTAGACGCGCCGAAACAGTTCGTTGCTAACGTCGAGGATGCCATAGCCTCCCCGGTCGATCTACCGGGTGCCATCCGACCATACCAAGACGTGTTGGAATATGCCCGGTCGAAAGTCGACTACTTGTTCGACGTGGGATTCTACATGGCTCCGAGCGACATGCGACTGAGAATCAACGAAGTGGTGGGCAACAAAAACAAAATCATCGTAGACACGGCCGACCAGAAGCCGGGTATCAACCCTGATGTCAACGTCCCCCACGTACCACCTCCCACGACCGGTGAAACGGGTATAATCGTACCACCCCCAGAGCCTAGGGTTCAACCCACACCCCCACAACCCCAACAGCAGGCGTCCAATCAGCAGCACATCGACCGTAAAACAGCGCTGGTGGTTGAGGGGATCGCGGCCGGGTTGGGTCTCATTTGGTTCAAAATTCCTTAGCCGCTACGTACACCATGCCCGCCACGGCGACGACGGCTGCCCACAGGTTTTGGCCGAGCCACGTGACAGTTTTAGCGGTTAGGTCTACTAATGCCTACAGTGAATAATGCCTACAGGGAATAATAGCTACAACGTTT
>VKKT01001893.1:228176-244637 GCA_008038995.1 Haliotis laevigata | reverse complement strand
AAAGGAATCCTTGTACAGTGTGGGGACTGTGTGAGTGAAGGGAATCCTTGTACAGTGTGGGGCGTATGTGGTCAAGTATGTGGGATCATGTGCCAGCACCCTGTGTTGACAGCATAAACATGTCAAGCTTTTCTTACAAGTCATGATCACTTCCACAGAGTATGTCTGTTTGTTTTCACATGTCACAGTGATGGAAACTACTTTCTTCTTTTGCAGGAATGGGAATCCATGTGGCTCTGTCTGAGCAGGCTGACGAAATTGCCAGCATTGTACAACAGGCCAGCCAGGGAAAACAGCCCAGCTGCCATAGTAACATAAACAAAAGAAGTGAGTTTATCTTTTGATTATTTTTCATTTCATTTCAAACTTTGTAATCATATTCACCAGATTTCCACCAGACTAACTTCACTGAGTTTCCTGAGGTGTTATATTGCAAGTATTGCTGTGTGCTGTGAGCATTGATTTCACAAGAAGGCTATACATTTCTCCCTGTCCTTGTCTCTCCCATGTCCTGGTATGGGGCAGAGGCTGTCTCGTTTCTACAGGCAAGGCATCAGTTTCAGCTGCTCTCTTCTTTCAGCTTTAGCAATATCTGCTTGTAGAGCTTTGCCATTGTGATAACAAGTTATGGCTAGTAATGTCTCATTGTCTAAGTTAACTTCACATAATATCTACGTTGAATTAACAGTTTTGTATTGAATGGTGATGGAACTTATCTTTTACTAGCAACCAACACTGAATGTTTACAGGTATATAACATAATTATGGTTGATGATAATTGGTACAAAACACTAACAGACAGTGATTTATATTTAGGAATGGTATAATAAGACCAAGGTGTTATGTATTATGAAGAGGCCCCTCTCCGTGTCAAGTGCTGAAACAAAGTGACATATGAACATGTCTGTCAGATAGGTGGAGCCAGTATTTAGCAGTGGGCTACAGTCAATAAAGGCTGTGTGTTTGGTTGGGGGGAGGCAGGGGGGATCTCCTTCAGCATCCTGTTACCTCAGTGTTGAGTAACTGCAGTGAGGCAGCTAGGCTTCTTCCCCAGGAGGCCATTAGGAAGGCACTCATCTGTGCTGGGTTTCAACCAGGAAGGAATAGGCTCAGTGCTTGCTAGTGAACAGCTGACAGACATACAGTTGTTACATTCTGGCATGTATAAATGTGGGTACCTGTTTTTATTGTGTTAATATCTTAGGCATTTACTTATCAAATTATCATTATATTAGTCTGTTCAAGAATATTTTTAAGCCAAATTAAAGGAAAAAAATTGGAACAGCTCTACAAACGGAATGGATGGTCTCTCATTAATGACTGGCATGAATTATTGTTTTGAAATTGCTATTGGTCTTCAAAATTGTTACTGTATAGGTGAGTAAACTAATAACATGCTTGTAACATATGTTATATTTGGGATTACACTTTCTTAGTAATTAATAACATGCTTGTTTAGGCCATTTCACTTCTATGTGAAGTCAGTTATGTTAATCTGCCATCTTGTATAGAGGAACCATTCTTCTTGGAAGAAAAGGAGAACACACCTCCATGTTCCTGATAATCCCATTGTAAGCTTTAATGCAGCAGACAGGGTATGGGGCAGCCAGATTTGCCAGCAGGATAAAAAAGTCTCCCACTCTGTGGACTTGGAAGATTGTGAAAACTAGATACGGTTGTTTTTAGTAATGGGACAGATTTCAAATGGAGGCTTTGATTGCCTATTTAGTCCTGTTGGTAATGTTGATGTGTGTTAACATGCTTGAATGGTAATTATTTCCCGCAGTTGTGTGGTGTGCTCTGCGAGATGCTGGCAGGTACTCTTATCTCAGTGTGGGGAGGACAGATGTGTTATCATAACAGTTTATGTTTCTAAGTAGACAAATACCTAGTGATGAGAGACATGGAGGTAAAGCAGCACTTTGCCTCATCACTGTTGATAGGAACTGCAAACAAGGACCCAGTGTCTCCTTTACTGGATGTTTAGGAACACATAATACATTATGTCAAAAAACAACCATTTGGTGCTGTCAGGATAAACACCATGTAACAAGCATGGGTGATGATGTAGCCGGGCTGTTGACCATTGCAGCATTGTAGGGAGCTAGCAAGCAATGCCTCAAGTACCCTTACCTTATACCAGTATAGCATTGCACAGCAATTATGTGATGGTAGGTTCTGCTTTAGCCGAGAGCTGATGTTTGACTGATTTTAGTGTACATTATGCACTTCAATAAACTGTTGTCCAGTTGATTCATCAACTTGGTTCATGAATCTGCTAGTGTTACTCATACCGCTTGCTGACCCGGATCAAAGGTCCTTGTGAGCAACTACCAAGTTCTGCTGGTCTCATAGGTGATATTCATTGTCATGATTTTCAAGCGAGACCTGGGAGGTCAATGTGTGTTTATTGACAAGTCACTACTGGTTCCCATCTGTTTTGTAAAGGAACAAAAGTTAAAGCATTTGCTTTTCAAAAGCAAAAGGCCCCAACAGTTTAAAATGCCTGCGCAGTTTGAGCTTTAAAGATCGTGTATGTTAGCAGTTAAGTAAAGTTAATTTATGTATTTTTATATTAAGGTTATAAGATAAATAAATATTAATTTATTTTAAGGTTATAAGATATTATGAGTTTAATGTGTTGAATCCATCATAATTAGCAGCTTAACTGCTACAGATGAGAGTACAAAAAACTTTATTGCTATATTTGTTGCAAATGCACATTGTTTTGCTTAATGGTCATGAAGCATATAATTTATAAAGAAGCTGATGAATGTAGCATGTTTTGTGCTCATTTTTGTCTGTGAAAGGAATTGTGGTCAGTTTTGTTCTTCATCAACTTCTTATATGTGGTCAGTCATTTGATATGCTTCTCAGTTGTATGGGTAGAAAATGCTGAGACATATTGAAGACAGTAAATTCTTTTAGATTTTTATTATAACAAAAAATGTAATGTTTCTTAGATATTGACCTTATCAAAATTTGCTGCAAACAGTGACAAATCACTTAGTAACTTGGGCACAATGTGTTAAGCCCATTTCTGGTGTACCCAGCCGTGAAATTGCTGGAATATTGCTAAAAGCGGCGTAAAACTAAACTCAGTCAGTCAGTCAGTCACTTAGTAACTACTTTGGGAACATGATAAACGAAGAAAGTGAATGTTATATAGTTAGGTGAGCAATAGTACTGTGGCACAGTTGTTTGTTGTTTTCCTGAGAGGCTAGTTCCCTTAACTGAGACACATAGTTATGTAACATTGTTGCACAATTACCTTTTGATAGAACTCCCTTGATCTGTACACAGTGCAGGATTTGCTTAGACAGGAACTGAGTGTAATATGTTATGCAAGTATGGTTCAACTGCATGAGAATCAAGTATTGCTCCACTTATGTATATGTACTATGCCTGGCAGCGTTCAATGTAACAAGGGATCTACTGCCTTTGTGGGGAGTTTGTACATGTGTTGGTAACATAGGGCACATCTTTGGCCAGATGAACAGTGGTAAAGTTAGGTCTGCTTTATCTCATGTCAGTAGCCCTCTTTCAGTAGCGGATCTATATGAACTTCCATGCTTTATAAATGAGCTTTATATGATGACATTGTTGTGTGTATTGATGTTGTGAAAAGAAGGCACATATGGCAATGATGGGGACATTTATATTCCACCACAGGCTCCCAGATTCCTGGTGCTTTTGACTCTGTTGGATCATCATTTGGAAGTGGCAACAATGGCCTGCCACCCAGTATGCTGGGTTGCTGTGGCGATATGCAGAATCAGGATGACTGGGGTTGGCAGAAGCGACACTCCATTAGTGTCATGGACTACAGGAGGATGGGAGCCTTGGCAGAGAAGTCAAAGTTAATGAGCATTGAAAATCTAGAAAGACAAAGACTGTTGGCAGTATATGATGTCCCTCCTAAACGGATTCGTAAAGTTGAAACAAATGTTGTGTCCCAAGCTGTTGGTGGTCAGAGATCAGACAGCGACAAGGCCAAGTCCTGTGTTTCATGTTCTGCTCTCTTAGGTAGGGTTTCTGATACCTCTCGTGTATGTTCCCATGGTGCTTCCTACTCCTCCCTTCCTTATGAGAACAGCTCTCAACCATATGTCAGCGGTCTGTCCACAGCCTGCTCTGCAAAAGATCTGTTCAAGCTTCAAGGCAGAGGAGATTACCATGGCTACTCAAGAAGCCTGGGAAGTCAGGGAAACTACCAACTTAGTGTCATTGAAGATGAAATAAGAATGGCAAATGACAGGACTAAAAGGAAAGAAGCCCTTCAGAAACTTCAAAGAGAAGAGAGTTCCTTGCAAAGAGAAATCACTCTGTTGGATGAAATTTTGCAAGTATGTAAATTTGATGATGAGGGTAAAGCTGGTGAACTTAAAGGAACCAAACCTTCAACAGTCATATTAGAGAAATCTTCTAGTCTACCTCAGAAGACAAAGAAAGATTTGTGGGTAGACACTAAGAAGTGTAACACAGAAGTAGCAAAGCTCAGAACCACAGGGCCTGAAAAACAAAGCATGGAAGCCAACTGTCTCAGTCCTAATTTGTTAAGCAAGCTGAAAGAAATTCCTTCTCATTCTAAACTGCTTGCTCCACTACCATATGTAAACTTATCTAAATATGATGAAGATGACAAGTCAGATCATGTACATGTTCCAGGAAGTGGAGACAAGCTTGTAGTTTCCAGTGCCTGCAGCAGCAGCTTAAGCAATGTGTCTGTGTTCAACAAGGAGAATTCTCCTCATACACAAGCTATTAAACAGAAACTGGGAGCCAGGTCCTCCAGTGAGTCTCGGATTGCTGTCAGAAGCAGCCAGTGGGAAGAGGAGGAGCAGCAAGTTCCTCAGTGGCAGAAAGAACCAATATATGCCAATGAATGCATAAAAAAGGAAAATACACCACCACCTGAGCTGCCACCCAAAGGACCAGCATTGTTAAGAAAGAACTTATCCAAAACATCTACTGTTGTACCCCCTTATCCACAGCCTGGCTTGAGTCTCACACCACCTGCTCTTCCTTCCAGAGATAGGAGTCGGTCTGTTGGGTCGCAGGGTAAGCTCCATGGATATGACAATGCTCCTATGGTTGGTTACCAGGCTTCTACACCTTCTTCTACATCGTCAGTTGGAACGCAAGATTCCTACCTACTTATGGGGGGATTTCAAGAAGAGCCTAAGACACCAATGGAAGGACAGCCTTTTGGTAGTGGTGGCATTGATTCACACAGAACCAGTGTCACATCTCGAGCACTGATAGTGGGTGCTAGGGGAGGGAGATACACAGAAATGTCTAGTCAGTATATGGAAATGGGGCAGTTTGAACCTGAATGTCCGAACTTAAGAATTTCAGACTCATCATCATCTGAAAGTGACCTTTATGGATATTCCCCTAGTCCAAGACCTTCAGTTGAGTTGAGAATAACTGAGCCAATAGATGAAGCTGCACCTTACATACGACAGCCAAGGCAAGAAAGCAACTATATGGAGATGACAGGTTTACAGAGTAACAGAAATTCTCAAGTCCTTCAAAACCTGCAGACGCTCCAGACATATGTATCTTCAACACCAGGAGGTGACAGTTTAAATCAGAATACTAAGAGTGAGGTGGTCAGACCTGCTATGCCTTTTCCAAATTTGCTCAATTTCCAAAAGAGACAATCTGATCAAAAGAAAGCGCCATCAAGAACAATCATCAGCTCTAATTCTAGCCAGACAGGTGAAAATACTCCCACCCAGGAGACCCCAAAAGAAGGTGGGGGCTTTCTTGCCAGATTTATGAGGAGAAGCTCCAGAGACCAGAAAGCAGCATCACAAAGTCAAGAAAACCTGACAGGAGCTCGGAGTCGAGCCAGTTACCTGGAACGTAGTCAGTCAGACCAAGGAGAACCGAGTAAGCCTGAGCTGCCAGAAACTGTTCCTCACATAAAGGTTGGCAGACAGCGTTCATCAAGCTTCCCCAATAGACTCAGCTACCAGGAGGCTAATACTGAATTGAAAATGCCACCTTCACCCAAAGACCTGCCACCTCCTCTTCCACCGGAAAGGAACAGAGCCAGGGAATACAGAGGTAGTAAAAGTTTATCGCTGGATGACAAGCCTGGTCCCCCGGTTGAAATCATCAGTAAGTCCAGTAACAGTCAAGGGTTAAAGAGAAACATCACAGAACCTCTTCTGAAGGTTGAAGAAACCAAACCAGAGATGAGGGTTTTGACTGTCCTGCATGTACAGCAAGAGCTGCAGTTGACAAATCCTTACCATCAGTTGACAGAATCTTCCAAAACAGATGATGAAAAGTTGATTGAACTTTTGCAGAATGGTGGTAGTTCAAAGCTAGGAAGAGAAGAAAAAGGAAACTATGCAACAATGTCGGAACTGAAGAGTAAAATGAGTTTGCCATTTCCTGTCAAGAAACAACTGAGTGCCAATGAACAAGCAGCAGAGATAGCTCGCCATGTTACATCACTGCCTCCATTTATACCACCGAAGACAAAGCCATACCCTTCAACCCTGTCGCCAGTGATAGAATCACAGTTATCACCCAGAGGTATGGCTTCTGATGCCATCTATGTGGAGATGAAGGAACTGCCTGGTAGAAGATCACCAAGCACCTCTGATGCTTTTGCCCTGGACCCTGCAGGCCAGAAGGACAAGGCCCGTGCAACACTCCGAATTTGTCCACCAGTAGAGGATGAAAACGGGAAAATCTGGGTCCCTCGTAGTAGCCTGAACTCTGCAGGTACGTGCAGCATGAGGGTTTTCATTGGTTGGAATGCTGATAGCTTGGTATTGGAGCCTGCCACTTCTTTCTGTTGCTAGCCCTGCTGCCTCTCCAAATCTCAGTGCACTGCTTGCCATGAGAATTACAGTAACTGTCCATTGTATCACAATGTTCTTGCACAGAAGCTTCATAGTAGTCTTTTTTCTATTTTATTTTATGCTTTCATTGGACTTTTTCACTGATTTGCAACTAACTTTATTATAAATGTACTGAGATTTGGAGAGAGTTAAATCATATACCGATATATTGCTAGAAGGACTGATGGAAAAGTATGTCAGTTAAAGCATCAAGTAGAAAAACTGTTTGTCTTGTAGTTTAATCTGTATGTCATTTGTTTTGTTATAACCTGACTCTGTGAAGTGTTTCCATGTTGTCTGCTTAGAGAGTTCACATATGACAATGGATAATTTGACACAGGCCTTATGAAACACCTCTAGATAGTCTATAAGGTGATGAGTGTCTGATCTTCATGTCAGGCTGGCTAAAATAGTGACTTACTAATCTCACCTCCAGCTAGCTCGCAGTGCATGTAACAGCATTTGTTTGTCTGTAGCTGCAACACCACTAACACTGCTTTATGTGTAAGCCTCATACCTGAAATATACCTTTAATGGGTGTACTACTTGGTCAAAAGTCAAGATTCTTAGATACATTTGAGTTTTTCTTGCCACTTTTGAAAGTATAGACTAAGATTGTGTTGATATTATAGTAGTCTTACCCGATAGCATGCCTGCCTGTTTCCCTGCTTGCTAAACACTTCTGCATGAACACCCCTCTGCACCTTACTCTCTCCGCATAACTTGTACCTTCATTGTTCAGATGGGTATATATCTTCATCACCTAAATAATTATAGCGATGCTTCTTCATAACTTCTTTAAAGTGTCTTATTTATGTATTTAATAGTACCGGTATGAAATTGAAATTTTTAAAAAGTCCTCCTTAAATAAGACCATGTTTTTTGTGAAGTAAGAAACTATGTAATATTTCACGTACATGTTTATTTGTGCTATGCCTTTCTGGTGTGGTTGATATGGCATGCTAATGACATGTGTAATTCAATTCTTAGTTCGGATGTTTTCGTAGTCATTACAGTTGCAAGTATGATGAAATTGCATTTATGTATCAAGACATGATGTCAGTTTTGTTAAAAAGTGCTCTAAATGCTGATGAAATAATATGTGAGCTTACTCTACAGTTACTGTTACAGAAACTGCCAGTGGGTCATCCCCTCACAGTGCCAAATGTTGTGACACCCAGAATTTACACTATAGTGCTCTGGTGGTCTCTGTTGATGATCTCAATGACAAACTGGATGCCATTTCTGTCTCTTCCCATGAGAGTAGTGACAATCACAGTATTCGCAGTGAAGACACTGTTCGGAGTAGCCCCGCCTCCACCATACTGCGACCAAGATCGGGCAGAGACTACCAGTTCGTAGAGCGACGACACACAACAAGTGAGAGCTGTACATCCAGCCCCCAGACACCGTACTCTCCGTCCTCCGGAACTGTCTTCAGTTTTGAAAGTACTATGTCCAACTCATCGCATGGCGAAGAGTACAATGCCTACATGAATGTGGATATGACACCAGGTGCTAAGGATTCTGTGTTGAGCCACAAACATGTGTCTGATCATGAAGTCTCTCCCGAGAGGACGCTACGCGAGAAGCTGATCAGTGAAAGAGATAGGCGAAGCAGTGAGCGGGAAAAAGTAATAGGTGAGAGAAACAGGTTGAATAGTGAAAGAGACCGAATCAACAGTGATAAAGAGCATTTACATAGCCCACGAAGCAATTTGAGAGGTGACAAAAATCAGTTAAGTCCTGAAAGGGACAAGGTTGGACAAGCACAAGGCAAGCATGATGTTGATTTAAAACTACACCATAGTGATATGAATTGTGAAAGTCCAGAGAAAGTCATTACTGAAATAGACAGATCAAGTAGTGATCAGAAAGCTAATGGTGACAGAGACACTTCCCATGTTGAAGAAGGAGACATCCAAGATGACCTATACTCTGGTAGTGAGCACTCACCCTCATGTAACAAGAGTGCATCGCCCCCTCTGTCCCCTTGTGTGCCAATGTCCCCCATACCACCGGAGCAGGTGAACCCCCAATTAAACTATGCAGAGATTGACTTGTCCACAGCATGTGCTGCAGCATCTCCTACAGAAACAAAGAGAAAGCCAAAGAAAACTGTGCCCACCACCCCAATTGCATATGCAACAATCGACATGCTTGCCACGCATGCCGTGAAGCAGGCAGGAATTGAGCATGCGCAGTCTCGCGAGGACAGTCTTCGTCGCAGTGTCAGTGTGTGTACTCGGAAAAACTCTACTCCTTTGGTGAAAGATAGGAAATATTCAATGCGAGAACGCAAAATGAGCACAGGTTCTTTAGGTGACACATAGCCTTTTGCATGCTTTGTGATGTATTTATGACCTAACAGTGCCTTCATTATTTCTGTAAAGTGCTGCTAATACAAAAGGCAGCAGTTTTAAACAGTGTGCTCAATCTCTTCTCTCCTAGGAATTCTTACACGATTGGTGGGTTACTTTGCTCAGTTTGCCACAGTACAAGGGAGATAACTCTTATGCCCAGTTGTGAGTCCCATTTATGTACTGGAGATTTTTGTGTTTTTGTGAAGGTCGTATTTATGTTGTCTCCATGTTGCCTTATATTTATTTATGTGTTCTGTATTTGTATAAAATTTCAATTGGCATTGTCTTGCAAAAGATGAAGTTCTGTGAATTTATGTTTATTATTAATATGTTTCTTTTCCTTGGTTGTTTGGGGACAGAGTAAATGGATTTTACTTGAACATGTTGAGTTGTGTACTGGATAGAAAGAAAATGAAAACAAATATTACCTATCTGTTATTCTGAAATTAGAAGTATGGTCAGTCAGTTGAAATTTGGAAACGGAACAGAGACTGCTTCATTTCTCAGTTGAGATAACCTAAAAAACATTAGATGCTTCAGATCTCTAAATTGCTATCTCTATTTGAACATGTGAAGACAACCAGGTCACACACAATTGTCTTTCCAGTTGTCATGGTTCTATTGCGAATCATTTGGCCACAACTAACATGCCAGTTGAACGATGACAGTACGGAACACACTGTAGGCTGTGATTGTCATGTCTCGGTATGGCATTCACTGTTTTGAAGTTACATGATCACTACCTCACAATAACATGCCATTTCTCATGGAGGTGCTTTCTACTAGGTTATAATTTGTTAGCTGTTCATTAAATAAATGATTCATATTATTCTTAAAACACCTTTTTCCAATTGATCTCTGGAGGTATTAGTTCCACAATGGCTTGTAAGGACACAGTTTAGCACACCAGACAGGTTGCCACTGGGTGCCATACTTCGTACATAAGAATTTGAAGGTGAGATAGGTTCCAGGATTGTTGATTGGCATTTCCCAGAAGTTGACAGATGACAAAGTAGGTACTAGTTATGGATAACATCTTTAACATACTAATGTTATGCTTCAGTATCAGTCCTTATAGGATTGTCAAGCTGGCCTGTAACAGGATCTGTTCTAAAAATGCTTCACATATACATGTCAGACATGAGGTGCAAGATCTTGCATTATATCGTACCTGGGTACCCTTTATCATAAGGCTAAAACCATACACATAATGTTTGTTCAGTTTTTATAGCTTTGTTTCCAATCCATATAAATTGTTTTGCCATAACAGGGCCATAACAGCAGTGTCAGAGAAAGAAACCCCTCCAAATACGGAGTTCTTACTTCCCCTAAACCATTGTTATAAGTTCAATATTACCAACTATTTTAGAGATAACTTTATGTAAATGCTGTTCATGCTCCAAACATGTCAGGTGGTTGATGGTGAAGGGCTTAGAGGTGTGATTGCAAGATCTTAACGGCTTGTGATATGCCTGCTTCTGGGTTCCATGATGAAGATGCCATATATACTATGTTAATGCATTCATATATATTCTGATTTCTTGAACAGAACATTGTAGTGCAATCTAATTAAAATCAGATGGTTAGCTCTGATACAATACCTCTGTAAGGGAATATTCGGTAGGAGTGTCCTAGTCAGACCTAGGAGTACAGTCAGAATGAACAAAACATTAAGAGCAGCATATCTTGATTTGCAAAGTTTGGTTCAAATTTTCGAAAGAGTTGCATCAATTTTTTATTTTGAACTTAAAGAAAACCAAATGAGTCTTTATTCAGACAGTAACTTGAACACATTTGAACAGATTGTTTACAAAGTTGGGGGTCACCCTCCTTTTCTGTAGGAGAAGTGCTGTGAAGACTTCTATTTTGATATTACCCTGGTACTAATTATCAAGATTTATCACAGATTACATCTCTTGAACTGAGGTATTGGATGGGGAAAGTCCCATGACAGATTTGTTGAACCAATAACTTTACAATCATTTAATGGCTTGTTTTCCTATTTGGGTAATGGCTTCTTTGTTTATGGGAAAATTGCAGTGCAAGGTTGGATACAGATACAGATTTTTGTCAAGAAGAATCATTACTAATTATTGTTCTGCTGAAGTTGAGAGTCACAGTAAGGGGTATTACTGAGTCTTGCTCACATTGTTTTGCTTATTCTGACTAAAATATCCAGAACAAGTTGATCATAAATTGAAATGACTACATACTAGAAAGTGTTTGTATGATTCTGTGAACATCCACAGCCACCTGTATTTAGATGATTAACCTGATGTCAGAGAGATTTCTTCAGACCTTCATGTAATGAGGTATCATGTCAGAGTTCAACATCTCTATTTTAATAAGATTGAATTATGCTGTGAAATATCTTCAGTTAAGTCCAATTTCAGACTCAAATGAAGTGTAAAGTGAGGGGCGGAGACAAGGGGTGTCTAGCGTACTGCCGACATTGTTATCGCTCTGCACAGGAGGAACCCTGTAACCTCATGTACACTGAATGATAGGCTGTAAATATTCACTTCCCCAGGATGGTGTTACAAGCAGACAGCACAAAACACAAAGTTGTCATATATTCCAACGTGATTAAGGGAATATGGGCTGTGTTGTCTTGTATACAGGCATTGTATCCGTAAGAGGCCAAGGCTACAATGACCTTGTGGAATTGTTTTTGGGCCACTAAAGGTTAATTCTCCTTGTTGGGCAGTTGTGCTGCTACTGAACAGTAGAAGTATGGTTGTTGTGTAGTGGGGACTGCGCATTGTGACTAACAGGTTTTGCTGGCCAGGTTTTTGTCCTACTCAGTTTCAGTGGTTGATATAGCCATGATCAGAATGAACAGATTGCTTTAGTCTCATCATGGTGCTGTGCTGAATGTTTTGGGATCAAATTCTTCATATTTTTGTTGACAATAATTTGTTGTTGAAATGTACAGTGTGATTGATGGAAGACAGATTGTGCAGGTGCTTGTGGTCTGTCTTGCCGAGAGTCATGGACCTTTCTTTACGTTATATGTATGCATATTGTCAGAAACTAGATGGCACAGCATGCTTTCTAGCTGTGTAAAGATAACACTGACATATTTTCTTTTCATTGTGTGGAACAGTGGATTCTGGTAATCCTGAATTGGCTCTCATGGTGACCGGTTACATGGAATGTCCAGCTGCACAGTGTCTAAGCAATGCTTCATAAATCAGGCATTTCTTAACACTGACTGTGCAGTTATAAAACAATTTGGTCTTGCATACATTTTTGTAGAAAATTATTTTAGTAATCCTTTTTATGGGTTTTTGTTATTTTGGGAAAATATTGTTTTGGTACAAGAAAGTGATTAGTAAACCGCTCAACTGCAAGGATGAGTGAATCATCACCATACCCAGATGAATCCTTCGCTGACTTAGTGAACCACATCCACCCATCATGAAGTATCCCACCCATAACTCTACATGTACTGTGGTCCACATTGATGGTCAAGTATTTCACTGCCATAAGTTGTCTGGGAAATGTTATCCAGATTCCAGATTCCAGCATGTTGCGATCAACATCCTGAAACTGTGTTTCCTCCCAGTGATCTGCTCTGTGTCCCGGAATGTCATATGGCAGTTGTGTAGTGTCAGTCAGTCAATCTAAGTAGATGATGAAGTCATTGTGAAATGTATATTTCAGATGGTGCTACTAGTTTCAGTCAAACAATGGCAGATGCTGCCTGATAGTGTGTACAGGCAAGGCAAAACAAAGTGTCTGTTTCTCCTGTTTGTATTCAAGCAAAGTTTATTTCAGAAAATGATGTTGCAAGAGATAATAAGGACATTTGTTTTTGCCTTCCAATGCTTGTGTGATGGCTGTTGCTGCTACTGTCAATGGCAATGTACTGAGCTCAAGAGGGCAGCTGCTGGTTTGAAATGTTGCCTTTCAGTTGTACAATAATACTAGATGTTGTCCGTAAGCCTTTCAAAAACCAGGAAACATTAATGAGTAAGAAATCCATTATGAATGTTTCCTATATTTGTAAACAGTTCAAATGTGTAAGACAGTCATATATTCATGAAGAAATATTACTGTTTCTTTTGTTTAAGAAAGTTTTGCAGGTTGTACAGTAACTTATTCTGAGGAAAGTATCTGGTTTCACATACATATTCAGTAGGTACCTTTTCATGTAGTAAAGCTAAATATCTGCACACATACACTTGAAGAATGGCAAGATATTGTCTCATGTTTCCTCTTCAGGCAAAGTACGTAATTGTAGTCTTTCAGACAGGTGCTTGTTTTAAGTTTAGACATACCAGTACATGTATGTGGATGATTTTTCCAAACCTCTTTCTTCCTGCCAACTATGTGTTTGGAGCCTGTAGCAGCAGCAGCCAGTCAATGTAGAATGCATGCTTGTGTGTGACTGATACTGTTTGAATCATTGTCAAGGAGTGAGAGCTGATTTTATATAATTTTTATAGTAAATTATGCTTGTTATGTTTGTATTTTTGTTAGAGACTGGAGTACCCAGCTTGCTTTGTGTCCAAATTCATCTGGAAGGTGAAACCATGTGCTAGATACTTCCTTTGTTTGCCAAATTACATCTCATTATCTGTATTGTGGTTTTTCAACGAATGCATAATAAATTCATATTTAGTCATTTCAAGGTGTTTCTTGTGATGTTTGGATGTGACTGATACATGATATATCCCTGCTGTCAGATGAGTATGTTGTCATCACTCTGTCATTGTTCTGTGTGATGGCCCAAGTGACTGTGTGCCTGGTATTTGACATGCAACTATACATAAGAAGTCATATGATTGGTGACAAGTACTGAGCCTCTCACCGTCACAAAGCAGCGAAGTAACTGGAAAATGGACACACTTGAAGTAATGATCAGTGAACAATTACTGGTTTATAAAAACACAGATTACACCAATAGACATTCTTAAAGAAATTACTGCTATATTCGTAGCAGATGTAAAATGTGGCACAGAACATTATGGAACGCATATCACCAGAAAAGATCCGGTGAATCCATAATGGTGATGTCCACCCTGCGAATGACTTCCCAGGCAAAAGTGTAACGTACTAACTGATATTGAAGATAGTATTGGCGTCTGGTGGCAAAGCTTTTGATAAGTAATAAAAAAATGAAGTTTGAAGCTGATTCAGAAAATTTCTTGTAACAATTTGTGACTGATGTGTGGATGAAACTTGGGTTCAACACTTTAACCTGAGCAAAACTGGAAGTATGTGTCATCACCACCACAGAAGGCAAAGACTATGCCATATACTGGAAATGCTGCAGTAACCATATCCAGGTTGACTACTTTCCAAACATTTTGAAACATGTTAGTGCTTCTTTTGAAACTGAGGCGAGATATACTGTCCCATGAGGATTTGCATCAGTGCAGAAACACGTCTTTGGCCAACATCCACAAGTGTGTCCTTGAATTCTTAAGCACCAACTTAACCTTCTGATCGAGCTCCATCAAAGTTCCATTTGTTCAGTACATGAACAAAGCTCTAGTTGAATCCCATTTCAACTCCAATGATGATGTTATCACAGCAGTGGAGGGCCTTTTAGGCAGTAAGAGAAACACTTAAAAACTTTGATAAAATCCCTCAAACATAGTTATGAAAGGTGTCATGTGTTATAAAAGATGCCTACTCAATTACCAGCTCTGACACTGCTGGTCAGCTACTGGAACACAGGATTACTACACTAATGTCATGATATGCTCAATCTGGAGATGGAAAGTCAAGTTTTCTGTACGAAATTAAGAGGCACAAAACCTTTGCCCCCTGTTGCTTTATCTGTGATGTAGTTGACCTTTGAACATAATGCTGATTTGAAAGGTTAAAACAGATTTTCTTTCTCAACTATGATACCTGTTTCATTTTTGGACACCATCAAGTGGAGGTGTATACTTGTAACATCATCTTGTTGAAATGCGTTGACAGTGAGTTTTTACAGCTAAGAAACATTTGAGTTATCTATCAACCGTCTATCCCTCACAGCAGCTCCTTCATCCTGCAGAGAATGGGTCATCCACATTTGACTTATCTATCAACGGTCTATCCTTCATCCTGCTGAGAATGGGTCATCCACATTGGGGTTATCTATCAACCATCTATCCCTCAGAGCAGCTTCTTCATCCTGCTGAGGATGGGTCATCCACATTTGAGTTATCTATCAACCGTCTATCCCTTACAGCAGCACCTTCACTTTGCTGAGAATGGGTCATCCACATTGGGGTTATCTATCAACTGTCTAGCCTTCATCCTGCTGAGGATGGGTCATCCACATTGGGGTTATCTATCAACCGTCTATCCCTCAGAGCAGCTTCTTCACCCTGATGAGGATTGGTCATCCACATTTCAGTTATCTATCAACCGTCTATACCTCACAGCAGCACCTTCACCTTGCTGAGAATGGGTCATCCACATTGGGGTTATCTATCAACTGTCTATCCTTCATCCTGCTAAGAATGGGTCATCCACATTGGGGTTATCTATCAACCGTCTATCCCTCAGAGCAGCTTCTTCACACTGATGAGGATTGGTCATCCACATTGGGGTTATCTATCAAACTCTCTATCCCAGGTGCTTGATGGACATTTAGAAGTTGGAAGGTAACATAACAACTTAACGGTATGGATTTACAACTCTTTTTTCCCAGCAATGGCTTCTCAAAAGAAAGCATCAGTTGTAAATGTCTCCTTAGCAAGCATCAACCAACCAGAGGGCTTGCTGTAACCACATCCCCATTTTGTGCTGACCTACTGTCATCCATTTGGGACTGGATCATTTAGTTGAGGGTCAAACTCGGGTTTCAAACGACTTGCAGAAATAACAATAAAGAATTGGTAGATGTCATAAGCGGTGCTTGATAGGCCAATTATCCATGATTATGTTTACATTAAGTTTAAAATCGATTGCATGCAATAGTAATGTAGTGATCAGCAAAGCAGGCGGATGGGGTACACCAAAATGTCTGGCCTTGTCATGATGTATTGTACTGTGAAGCATTTCAAGTCGGCCATTCATCAATACTCTGTGACCTCCTATGGAAACAATGTGATTACTGGTCTAGAGTCAGTTTTGTATATTTCAGTATGATCAGTAGGAGACCTGTCAAGTCATAATCAGCAAATACTGGACCCAAGCATGAGAAATTGGGGAGAAGACTAACAGTATTGTGTCATTGTAGGATAAAAGCCTAGATATGCTAGTTTTAAAAACCTCTATCTCTCAAAGTT
>VKKT01001893.1:54862-71101 GCA_008038995.1 Haliotis laevigata | reverse complement strand
ATGACCACACTGTTTTAAGCCCACAATATGACCACACTGACGTTTTAAACCCATGATATTTATTATGATTGAGGAGACTCATGTATATGTAGCTCCTTCAAGGCCAGGCAGCTATCACCACAAGGTTAGAAAGGTTCCACACAGTCACTGTACCTAAGGTGATGCTGGTAACGCACGTTACCAGTTTCCAACATGGCGGCAGGTAAGATCGCTTGGTGATTATTGCCCTCGAACTAGCAGCCTTCCACGTGTATACAATCAACATTATTTAGCACACTGATAAACTTTGATGGTGGAAATACATTCAATGCACTGAATTTGCTTATTAATGTTTATGTGTTGAAGAATAAGCATTTTTAAATTCACGCGAGGATGTCGGTAACTCAAAGTCTGGATGACGGTAACGTGCAATGAATGATGCTGGTAACGCATACTGTCCTGCTTTAGTCAGTAAACAGAAATTGTCGAGTTATGTTTAAATACAAAGGAGACACAATTATCAGTTCTATGTTTTACACAGATGTGTACTGCTGGTACATTAACAGTATGAGCGACTTTTTTCTGTGCGCCGGAGAGTTGTTGCTTGTCTTCAAGCAGTGCTTGGATGTCCCACTTGGATGTTTATCTCTGTTACAGCCTCGCAAAATTACTTCTACTTCTGTCAAGGGTCATAGCTTCTTCTTTTTAACTGATGATGGATTGGCTGTATCTGAGTGGAACTTGGTACATCGTCCTTAGGGCAGGGGTCACACCAGAAATGGTTGTGAGAGTCCTAGATAGAAGGTTAATCTCACACAGAAGTGGGTTTGCCTTTCACTGACATGCCAATTTATGCACATTTTTTGATAGTTTTATGAATGTAGTTGTTACAGTAAACTGTTTTTAACAAACATGCTTATAACAGAGATATAATGAACTGGTCTGGCTACTTGCTCTATATTATCATCAAAATGTACCAAACTAGTTACAAGGAACTAAGATAAGTGATCCGTTTGAGTTGATTATAACTAGTGTCCTGTATCTGAATGTGTAGGACTACTGACTAGTGATGACACGGTCGTGTGCTATATGCATTTCTACATTCAATACCACCATGGGATATCATTGTAGGTTTACATGCTGAATCTGTGAAAATCCGTGCAAGAAATGATATCCAGCAAACCGTGTTTGTTGTACGAGGCGACAAATGGGACTGGGTGATTAGACTTGCTGACCTAGTAGATGCATGTCATTGTATCCCAAATACATGTAGAACATCACTGGACGGCCTTGGCCAAGCCCTGATGAGAGGACACCATCATATATCTGGAATATTCCAGAATTAAACTACTAACTTGCAACTGATACTGAAGGTGAGTTTCAATGTCAAGGTCATAAGCACCTGATAGTATTGTTCTTGTCACCAAGTTTTCATTGTACTAAGTTTAGTACATATCCAGCATGTCAGTTCCAAATAAAACATAGTCAAGGGTGTAAATTTGGTATTTGTGTTTATTACAAAAAAAATAATAAATATGTCTCAATATCAGTGTTGACATTCACAGATCTGCATATCAGCTCTCAGTTGCATTCAAACCTCATGCACCCAACATCCAACATACTAGGCTTTTCTTGGTAACACAACTCCAACTTGGTAACATGGTGACAATGCCTCCAACCATGTCAGCGGGTTGAGTAGAGTGAGCCACCCTGACACTGTCACAATTACCTGCATGCAAACTGTCTTCCTCTCACAATGTTTCAATAAATAAATTGCTTGTTCCTCACATACCAATTCCTTATGATAAAGTTCTACAATCTCTGCAGATTTAATGAGGTTTTCAGAGATTATGCTGAATTCACTTGTTTTCATCATTATGGCAATACTTTCCAACACATCCTTTAACATTTTTATCAAGTAATCTTATGCCACATAACTCATACATACTTTTTATGTAAAGGTTTTCTTACAAAATGGAAGCACATAATGAATACTGTAAATTGATTTAAAAAAATAGGCCATTTAAAATATGGCGAGGAGCTAGAATAATGCCCTGAGCAAGAGTGTCAGTACCAGATGTTTCTGTCCAAGGAGGCAGCAACTGCACTGTGGTAAATATAAAACACTGGTCACAATACTTCTTCCAAAAGATATTTTGATTATGACATGTATGTGAAAAATCTAATTTGTTAAGAAACCATGGTATGCAGGATTCATGAAACATTTGATAATTTTCTCAATGATTTTACAAGCTAATCAACATGTGCAACTAGACAACAGAGAGCTTGTGTAGCCTCCGTGCTACTCTGGATGACCAAGTTGTACTGGACTTCTCTCTTCCAACTTAACAACTATGTACAGAAATACACAAAACAGCATTGAACAATACTGATGGACGTTTCATAAATAATACAACTTCATGTACAAATAAACAATAATGCTCTTTATAATTTACACACATAGCACTTGTAATAACCAGTCACTCACATCAGAGGAATAGCACAAGTTGAGGGGGTCATTTCATTCTGTTCAGCCGTCAACTTGAGGCATACCTCTGGAAGATGAAAACGTCATTCATTCACCCAAAGTGTATCACAGGCCGGGAGATCATATGATCAATGAAAGAGACAGCCTGACTGAGGTTTCAGTTTCACTGAGTTAGCACCTGAGTTACGAACATGGAGCATGTTCAGTCAGCAATGACAAGTCTGACATCAGCCACATGGGGTATTATCACATATAAGATACTGACTCGGAACAGTTGGACATGATTGATTTGTGAGCAAGCTTACTTGACAATGTAAACACTTTGTCAGTGATACTTGTACTATTTCCACAACACATACTGGACATATCATAAGTTGTCTGCCCAGTCTGCAGCTTGACCCGACAAGCTCGCAACTGTGCAGGCCATCTAGGATATACTGTTTCCTCCAGTGTTACTTGTTCTTTTACGACTCTTTCTTTTTAAAGCATTTGGCGAGGTCATCTGCGTTGCTGTGCGAGGACTCTTTCTTGTGGTGAAGGAATCCTCGAATGGGCTTTTAGTGTCATAGTCACTGTGAGACATGGAGTAGCAAGAGAAACTGCGGAAATTGCACTTTGTGCGTTTTGTTTGTGGGGAGGGACTAGACTGGCTGCTGGGGGAGGAGACGCCCGAGGTGGAGGAAGACTGAGCACACCGGCAGCTGGTGGGGAAAGGGAGGCAAGGGGAAGATGAGGAGGAAGAGGCACCCAGCAGCTTCACTTTTATTCCTCCCAAACTGGATTCTCCATTGCAGAAGCTTGAAAGACATGCAGTGTATGTGTCACTGTCGGAGTCGATGGTCAGGTCAGAGCTGTCACAGGTCATCACACTGTTTATGGAGTCTGAAAGGGACAATAAGCTATTTATACCTCAAGATCACCTTATAACATGGAGTACTGACGAGGCAGTGGTGTATAGACTGCTGTTTGTTACATAGCGGTTGCAGATAACATACTATGTGTATGGAAACATTTACTGCATCATGCAATACTGAAATGTTCTCACCATTAAGTTCCATAAATGATTCATCATCATCATCTTCATGGTCACCATCATAACCTGACATCACTGCGCTCTCTGGGAATTCCCACTTTTCGACAGTTGGAGTTGAGGCTTTCTCACGTTCCATACTGCGCTTGATAGTTCTGAGTCAACAAAAAAAGGACAATATACCAACATGTCTTCAAAACGAAACTTATCAACTTCAGATCAACTGTCTGTTATTGTCATTCCCATCATTAGCCTGCTCAAGTCATTCCCAACATTAGCCTGCTCAAGTCATTTCCATCATTAGCCTGCTCAAGTCATTCCCATCATTAGCCTGCTCAAAGTCATTCCCAACATTTGCCTGCTCAAGTCACTCCCATCATTAGCCTGCTCAAGTCATTCCCAACATTAGCCTGCTCCAGTTAGCAATGCATTAACAATGAAACCTGTGTGTACCTGTGACTGCGACTCTTCCCCCGTGATGGTGAGACAATGAGTTCATCTGCATTCTTGAATCGGAGCTTCACGTCAGTTCCATGTAGGACGTGTTCTGTTACACCCATGATTGAGCAGAGCTGTTCGTAACTCATTATCTGTAATCAATAGCAATCTCCTTGAAAACAAACCTCTGATACTTTTGATTCAGTTTTCTAGATATTACCAGTAAGATCTCAAAGAGCAAGGATATTATTCATATTTGTTACATATTCTATACTTACATCAATATTGCTGACACAGTGGTATTTCTCATCCGAGTATCTCTGTTTGACTGCTTGTAGAGTGATGTCACGATGGTCTACAACTGACCCCTCCATGAAGCTGAAGACAAAAATAGTCATTCTTATATAACGGAACCAGTATGTGGTACTTTTGAATATTTTACTTGACTAGTTGTTGACCAAGTTAGTTAGTTAGTTAAAGGCTTTCATGCACAATATCTGCTCCACCAATGGACTACGTGCTTGAGGGTTATTTCAGCATGAATAGCATGTGTTAGATCATCCTTAGCATGGAGATAACACTTACCATTTCTCATGGACATGGAAGGCACACCTGCTGATGTCTTCCACTGAAAACCCTGTGAACTCTTCCATCATAGAGGGCCAGGGGGTTTCTGGAGAAACAAAATAATACGACATCAGATGTTGTACATTATACAAGGACCCAGGTGATCATTTTGTCAATAGTTAACACTAATCTTATGAACTTATGTTAGAAGATGAAACACGATAAGTATACAAGATATGACGTCTGCATCAGATTATTATCGTCATTAAATGTATCTGTGACAAAACAATCTGCCAGACAAGGCAATATGAAGATGAAAAATATAGTTTCGAAAATAGGCTACAACTACAAGATGTCTTTATGTATAATAATAATAAATTATAGCTGTATAAATAATCTTTGGCCCAAGATCATTTCAAAGTTGGCATGTTAAGATCTCAAAAAGTAGACACATGTTTATAGCATTATAAGTCTATGTAGGTCTTGTATTGATAATGTTATGATAAAGACAGCAACTCACCCATTTTGACTAGAATACGAGCTAGGAGGACACAGCTAGCAGCAACCTCAGCTGGGCTGTACTGTCCCATCTCAGCCTGCAGCAAGCTCAGTTCACAGATGTACTCGGCCAGTTTGGTACAGCGCCGGTCCATGCCTGGTGCCAGCACAGTCAGTATGTTCACGTAGTCCAGGCTGGTAGCCACCCGAATGTTGCCCCGCACTGTGGCTGTGATCTCTCCCATCATCCTCACTACATCCTCATAGCTGTAGGTGCTGTCAGTGAGCCAGGCCGCCTCACGGATTGTGATAATATCCTTGCCAAGGAATCTGTACATACAACCACACATATCAAGATACTTGCATGACAATAGCACAAACACATCATAGCAACATTTTAGTTGAAAAAGATTTGATGAGGGTCTGCTCATGTATGACCCTCCAGCTAAAACTGTTATAGTTTGTGTGACATGATTTGTAAGAAAATGATGGATTAACCGAGGCAAAATATCAGTGTACATCCACACGTTCTCAGTGAAGGAAGGTCATTAAATGCTGGTGATGTCCGTAATATTCCCGTTATATCAGAGTGACCAGTAAATAACCATGTCTAGGCTATATAAACCAGTAGTTGTTACTCTGGGACCTGTTTCATAAACAATCTTAACCCTACAACTGTTGTAAGCTTCTGTTAAGTACAATATAACAGTTACAACAGATGTAGCTACACCCAGAGCTTGATTATCAATCCATTTTAGCAGTGTATGAAATAAGGCCCGGCAAACCGCGCGAGACGGGCTAGAGTTCTGACAGACGGTCTTGATTTACAGCTAGCCAGCCTAATGGTCTGGTCATTTTTTTCACCATATCTTTCTTGGTGTCTGGTCTGGTTAAATCCATTTGGGGCTGGTAACATTTTCAAGTTACCAGCCCTGATGTCTGGCTGGAGTTTTGGCTTATTTCATACACTGATTTTAGTTATTATAGCATTTGTTATTGGTAAACATGTCTATGCTGGAATCACCATAGGGGTCTTTGGGTTAGGGTACTGGGATTGTCATGATTGTAACTGACCTTGAGCAAATAACCATAGCTGCTACTCCCAGGAGCTGCAGTTGAGAGCGGGGAACAGCATGCACCTGCAGGAATCGATCCACCAGGTTGACGGCAGCATGGAGGGTGAGGGTGGAGAAGTCCTTCATCCCTGCTACTTCTACCAGCCAGTCAACAAGGATGTATCTGAAGAAAACACCCAAACATTACACATGTGCTACCAACATGGACCTGTGTAGTGTTAAAGCACAATAGTTAGCTTCACCAAAGAAGGCCCTATCTATATTATACTGATCTTGTCCTTCATGCTTACCTCATGGATGGGGTGAGGTCTCTGTGGTTCTGGAATGTCTTGTGAGTGCCTGTGGGAGAGGTAGTTTGAAAGACTTCTCTCAGGAACGCTGCCACTTGAGAGCGAGATATGCCACCATATTTCCCAGATGCATAATACTTGCACAAATACAGTCGGGCGTTCAGACATCCCATACTGGCCACATCACGCAACTGGCGCATACTTTCTAGTTCAGCTGCTTTGTCTAATATCTGCACAAAAGAAACAAACAGGACATTTTGAGATGACTGTTATTATAAGAAACTCTTCCTCGGAATCAACCTGTTAACATAGACATAGAAATACTGTAATCATAGTTATTTTCGCGTGGGTTTAATTTTTGCGCTTTTTAGCGCAAAAGTTTGTACGCCAATAATCATACCAAGCGAAATATTTATGGTGAAGTCATGACAAATACTCAAGTAGGAACAACATGTAATTTGTTTATTCTCTCAGATAACAACATCAAAGCAATTATTCCCGGTCCATGTAAATTACGTGATCAAACAATGTCAAGAAGTCCACAGATGTTCGCAGCGGAAATAGCGAGATCGCACGAAACCTCATCGGTGACAGGTTAAATTGTTCCATGCATACAAACTATCCGGCTATACACCAAAAAGCTGTCGCATAAACTTAGTTACAATTATAAATATTTTACATTTATAGAGCACAACCTGCAATAACAATGACACAAAACTAGAATATATTTCTCTTTATATAAAATACTTTCAGATACTAACTTTTTAAGATCACTGCATCAGAATTCATCTCAGAATATTATCGGGTACGTTTAAACTAAATCACAGGTAGGGGAACGTGTGCAGTGCTATTTCCGGCGCTGTATACGAGACAATTACACACGGTAATCTTAATCCCTGCATATAAGACAATGCCTAGCAAAAACAAATTAGAACTGAACAGGTAAATAATCTTTTCCAGCAATTTACAATAGCAAATTTGACGCCTTTGGTCTTCTCTTCTTCTCGTCTTCTACACGAAGCGATATGACGTCAGTCACAAATCACAATGTTGACACAAGTACAGTATAATCCCACCTGTCTCTGATTGTTTTAGTAAACACGATTCAATTAAGGCGGCTAGCTTTCATCATTGCATGGCTATCGGTGGTGTAAACGTTGTGATGGATACCATCACTCAGGTGTTTGAAATGCGTGAAAAAACGACTGTGCTAACGGGCTTTATGTGAACTTTCCGCGAAAATTGCACCCCGTGAAAATATATATGGTTACAGTATACTGTTCACACATAACACTTTAAATATTTGTTATGTTAACAAAACCACCTTACCCTCTGTGAATACTGCAACTCCCACAATGCAAGTGCTGCATCAGCTGACCCATGCTGGGCAGCCAACTGTAAGTAGTGGACGGCAGCTGCCTCAGTACCTTCCCCATCCAGGAGTTGCAACATCTTCCCAACACAAACACTGATATCTCGGTTGACTTCCTGCAACACCACAATATCACATACAGCTAGTGTACCTCCACAGGCAGCTAGTCCTTCAAGTTCAATACAACCACTGCTGCATTCTTAATATGCCTGGATAAGGTGTTGAGAGATACTCGTAACAACAATGTTTGATTACTTTGTTTGCCTACATATGCTTCCTGCAAGTCAAAGGAATGGCTAAGCATAATTACCTTCTCTAGGTATTTCTTCATGAACTGAAAGACACCCTCCTTGCAGCAGGCGCCACTCACAGACCATGGAGGGCGGATAAAGAGCCATGTGAAAGGGACTGTGTTAGGTGTGAGAGCTTCAGTCTTACAGAACAGCTCCGCAGCACGGTTACCATTGGATGGACACAGTTCAGAGGTTGCAGGACTTGGCACTAAAGTAAAACAAGGAAAAGTGAATATGTCATATAAAGTTCTAAATGAATAAATCACAGGTGTACAAAATGTGCTATTGTCTTCATCATTACCCAACAAGTTATTTGTAGGTCACTCAAATAATGTCCTGACTACATCAATTTACTTCTGCATGGCCTGGAAAACCTCCAGGGTTAGACATTATCTCAAACAGTACAGGTTGGCTTTATACTTACATCCCTCACTGTAGAGGTATGCCACAGCAAGCTTGATTAAGGCTTCCAGGTTACCATTTTCTTGAGCTCTGTACAATGGAAAGAAGCATTGTCATCAATAACCAACAGGCATCACACACACATATGCTAACCAGACATATTTGGTATATTGACAATATTGTGGAAGTAATTAAGATTAACTGTGTCACTTGGAACTTCCTGAAGTAAAGTATATGTGTGTGACGATGACACTCACCTCTGGAAATGTTGAAGGTTGGCAGGGGATGGCCAGCAGTTGTGGAATGTAACTGCAGTCCAGATAGAGGTGTGTGTGTCGATCAGTTGCAGGAAGTAGGGATGAACCTGCCAAGCAACATATTTATTATACAAACATGCTACAAAAAGGGAATACAGCTGTAAATTCTTGTAAAAAAGATACTAGAAGCTAAATGAAACAATGAAAAATGTTTCTTATAAACAAGCAGAATTATTACAGCATCCAATTTAAGAAATACACACTAACCTACATCCACTGTATCAGACATAACACAAGTTGCACTGACAATGTTTCTCCATTATAAGTAGCTAGCAAATACATAATACATTTGAATGTATCACAATATGAAAACCACATCAACTATCATACATGTCACGATTGTTAAAACAGCAGACTTACCACCCTCATGTTCAGCAAATCTTTAATCTGTAGACCTTTGAGAAAATGTAGGAGTATTTCTTCAGGAAGATGCCATATAGTGACACTGCTGCGTGTACGGGGACGCAGTTGTGTGTGCACAGGGATGAAAACATTCTCAGGTGATCGCTGCAGCCGACTTATACTCTGTATTACTGAAACAGATCAAGCATACATATGTTTATACATAGGTTAGTCATATCAACTGTTACAGTACCTCAGTAGGCAATATTCCAGTGATATCTAAGTTACCAAAGACTCATAGTAAAAATATCATCCGAACCTGAATGCAAATAAGTACGTTCAAGATATGCATCAGTAATGTTTCAAGTACTACTTAAAAGGCAAGCACTTGCCTGAATAACAGGGGCTCATATTGCTGCATTTATATGTACATGTAGATGGCTATCAGTGAACAAGCGTTTGACCTGGGATGTATTATTTTCAGCAACACAAGCCCCTGTGGCCTGAATCAGAGTACTTGTAATATTGACATACCAAAGACATCAAAATGCATTTGAAAACAGAAGAGACAACTCCACGCATAAGTCTTATAAGAAGCATGATGGTGGTCGCCATCGCTAGTTGACATACTGCAATCTTGTAAGCCTATCCAGTACATCAACAAGGAAAGGACGTATTTTTTGTTACATTTCACTATTTATAAACCATTGCATAATTAGCAGTGGATGTTGAATATCTACTTACAGTTTTGCCAAAACATATCTACAATAGACATGTGACCGTTTGGTAAGACAAAGTAGGTGGAACTGACGCTGACAGTGATTCAGGGTCCTATTTCAAGTCGAGACACGACCCGATCTCACTTGCCATGTGCGTAGCTAAAAATAGCACAGCGTGGGGGCAACAAAGCCTAGCAACCAATCAAGACACGTTTATTTTCATATAAGCCAATCAGAGGGCTAGGTTTCAGAAGTTGTTAACTGGAGTAACGAGGCTGAAGTATTATATGCTTGTCAAAACATTCCAACAGTACACTTTCAATGGTACTTAAAGCTTCTGGTCTCTCTTTTCTTAAGTTAATTAATGGGGTTTTAATTAAGAAGATTAAGTAGTTAATTAACAATATGCTGCCATTGGTTCAATACCATGTCAAAATAACTCCCTGTCAATAGACATTATTTCTTTGAGTTTGTATTTCAATTTGGTAACTCATATATGTTGGACATGTGGATAGAACATGCATTGCCGTCCAAATCGTTTCCTTCTTCAAAGTGCACTAACTACTGCCCGGCGATGTTTCTAATGTACCTAATGTACACTACGTATACCAACTGGACTACACATCGCCTGGTGAAGACATCTGCTAATCCTTGCCAAGTTAAGACTGGCAACTTATTGTCATTTACGCACCTTTTTATTCAGAAAAAAATTAATGTGTAAGTGTAGTCTAATGACTTCAAAAGAACCCAACTATTCAGTGAGGTTATGACTGACTGTAAGCCAGACTCGCAGTGACATAATACTTCATAATATCTACAGCCCTCGGCGCTCTCACACACCATACATTATAGGCCTACTGAATATTTTGCCACGTTTGTCCTTCGGTTCTCACATCACCTTCGTGACAAAAACATATTGTACTTTTCTATAATGGTGTGTGACTGGCACAACATATTCACATACGTTTTCAAGAGAGCACTGTAAAATTAAACGGTCCTAAACATTCAGATAGCTTTCGCAAGAAATTGGCGGACACTCGAACAGTTGAATCGGGTCTCGTTCACTGACCATTGCGCCAAAAAAATGAAAACAAGGCGAATGTCGCCTTCAAAATGAGAACTGATAATATTGGACATAACAAACATTGATGAGTTTAAACACATGTCTACTTTGCCAACATGTACATATATACTACATAATACACGGTTCAAAATATTTGGTGAGTCCGCCTCAATCAAAACAGGCTCCGGCTTAGCGGTTGGGAGATCCCGCCCCCTCGATCAAAACAATACGTGTTACTAACTGTATAGATTAATTAGACTTAAGTTGCATTGTCCATATGTTGAATATATAATTAACTTACCTTTCATATCGTAAAATTTGCCAAAGATGAATCCAGATTCATGCAAACAGACAAGATAGTTGACTGTGATTGTCGAGTTTAGTCCGTCGCCACTTAATCGCTACGAAATCAACGGTCCGCGTCGCTGATTGGTTGAGTTTTGTGACGTTTCAAAACGATTGAGGGCTCTTCCCAACCATTCCCACAATGCATAGCGTGATCTGTGTGAGGGGCACGCGGATGAGAGTATGTTTATGTTTTTGAAAATGTGACATTTTAACGGACTGACATCTCTTTTTATTTCAAATGCATAACTCAGAGACATTAATGATGGCGTTTGGTTATAATTGTTTATGGCTTTTTGTACCCACCCTATCAATGGAAAATGTCAGAATGTGCAGAGGGTGAAAGCAAATATATACATAGACCTTGTGCATGTGATGTACGTACCTATACATATTTCGTGTGCAGTATTTTTACTCACACATTACTTTCATCATTTGTATTTATATAGTCCAGTGGGTGTGCCAACTATACACTACTCAAAATAATAATGATGAAATAACATATTACATTTATAAATATAATTTATTTGTTAAGTATGCAATATTCATTTATTGTCTATGCACAATGAATATGCTATCAATAAATACTGAACGATGAAACAATAGTTGTAGATGGCAAGATGTGTAAAGGATTTTCTAAGGAACGTTATTTTATGTCTAAGAATTAACACCTAACTGGCAGGTGTGCATTGTGTATCTTGCTATCTGTGATAATTTAATACCAATGAGCAGTGCAGATCCCTGTAGAGTGCCTTGCCACAGGCATACGCCCGACACACCAATCACTGCCGCTACCCTTTTCCTTATTTCTTTTTGTTGTGTGTTTTCGATTTGACACCACCTCTGCCTCGGGGTGATGGACTGCCACTGGATCACCACATTGAACGATGTGTGCACATGTAGACAACAGCAAGGTTTATAAAAGTGATCATAAATCATTACTCGTTGAGAGAACCCAGGGGGTAATATTGTTCAGATACATGTTGCATCAATTCATAACGTCACATTCCCTTAAAAAAACCGCAAGGATTTAGAGGAATGTTTACACTTAGATAGGTGTGAGTGTAACAACACGGACCACCTCTACTGCTATAGGGATCCTCATCTTTAGAAATTGAGGTTGTATATGTTTCATTTCATTAGAATCTGTGTGCAAAACAAAAACCATGTTGTGCAGATTATATAACCTTATTTTCTCTTCATTTAACTCATTTGTGTTTCGTATGATCCTTGGTAGGCCGCAACAAAACGTTGGGAACATGTGAGCACATCTCGTGTATATTACAATCTCCCTAATGAGGTACTGCATATGCACTACAATTATTCAGTATTTAATGATTCCTTTGATTGTCCAGGAATCAGCTACTTTGAGTCACTCTGAAAACAAACATGAACGATTTAAAATATGCAACGAGACGTGAAAATGTTAATGGTCTTTAATTTGGAATGACAGTTTGCGTAAAACAATGAAATTACTGCGAGCCGTTCCCGTTAGTTGCTTTGACTGCATGTCCCGTGCATGGCCTCTAATTAACCATGGGCTTCGTCATTGACCTCTCTTGCTCTTTTGAAAACTCTTTCTTCAACCGTTACCGCGCGCGCCAAGTAAACCCCCCATCATCTAATTATCTTGCTACGACAGATTAAGCCAAATACTGACCGTTAGGGTCCAGCAGAGATCAAAGGGTGACGCAACTGAACGCTACATGTCCGTGCTAAGACTTCCACCAGGTGGAGGTTTACGTAATGACTCTCCACAATCAGCGGGCGGCACCGTGTTGGTCATCATCAGTTCTCTCATTTGTTAAATAAATTTGTCAATAATACTCAAATTAGCAAGTCCTTAAACGATTAACGATTCTTTCATACACTGTACGTACAAGAATCTGTACAACGGTACAAGAATCAGTATCGAAACGTCGCACTCACGAAATAAAGAAGTTGTTATCCATAWAAATTGTTCTAYATTGTACGTCTCAACTTCTAAAATGCAAGTCAAACAAGTTTCATACACTGGTCTGTAAATTGACGAAGAATATACATTGAGAGCACAAACAGACGTGACTTATAATATAGGTGCAGAGTCTGCTATCAAAAATTTAGGTATTCCCCGTATATATAATGGGCAGTGTGGAACAACTTACAACAAATTCTGTCTTTATCATCTATAAATCTTTCCCTAAATTGATAAATACTCTAACACTAGGTAGGTCCTAAATAACGACTTTACTATACATACATACCGATTATACATATCGTATACACTATGCATATACCACTGCCACATAAAGTACATCTGTTACTGCGGGAAGATTAGAACGCATATTTTCACAAGGCTCAAAGGAATATGTTTTCCGACTCGAGTTTATAACAACATTCGCAAGAAGCTGAAATCAACATTGTAGGTTGGTCACCAGCCAGATGCCGTGTGTAACAAACAGAGGACTGGCTAAAATAGAAGGCGCGAGTTCACCTGGATACAAGACTTGTTGAGGTGTGAGGTCCAACAAACGTGTGATACATACAGTCATCACCGTAGTGTACAACATTGTTTGCTTAGCCTTTCATGTTTTTGTACGCTTGAATATGATACTGAAACATTCCATTTACAAAAACCGGGGGGTCAGAGGGGGCAAACCCACCCCCACCCCCCGTCCAACACACACCTATCTTTTGAAGTGGTGTGGCATTGTGACATTGTCCGCCCACAACTTTGGAAGAACGATGTAACAATTTCCTGCATTTGCAAATACATATGAGAAAATATTAGCGTATGTATTTATGAGAATCACCAATATTACTTGCAACATTCCTGTACCCATGCCCTCCATCTGTAACACCACCTATCACTCCCTCTATCCAATCCTATGATTTTTAACACTCCTGGAAGCGAAAGTGCAGAGTTCTTCAAGAATTCACCATAAATCCTGCATGATGTCGTTATGTCATCAGTGTGTAAATATAATAACAAACGTCCTATCAACACATATCATATCAAAACCAGTTGGCAGCGACAAATATCTAGGCATATTAGGCATAAATAAATATATGGTATTATTCGGGAGTTTGATTGGATCGAATTGCAAAATGAATACGGAATTTCGATATTTTGTAACTGTGCCGCATTTAAGCATGGCAACCAAATGTATGCAGTAGAAAACAATTGTTTGAAATCATTGACATAAAGATTCATACACTTTTGGAACATTATTTTAAAAAGAAAGCTCTGAATGAAAAGGTATTTATTTTACGTCATCATATTGATATGATACAAAACTATGATGTAAGGAATAATATTGTTCCGTTCTGTGGATTTGGACATGCTCTTCGAGATGCATTTGGTCCTTGCACATATAACTTAGAAGTTGATCCTTCATCATGTTGGTCTCTTGTAGTATGTCTTAGCAATGAATCCACAGTCCCAAACATAGAGAAAATAAATTCTTATAACACAATTCATAAAAGGATTATTGAAAGCTAAAAAACCCTGAATGGGATGTGCTTTTTACTGAAGTTACTTTTCAGATCTGAACAAATATCAGCTCTCTACATATTTACTAGATAAAATAGATAGCATATATGAGTGGCACCGTAATCCTCTAGGAATACATCCAAACTGCATCCCCCGTTGACTTAAAAGAGGAAGATGAAAGGATGTGGTACAGGGAGATGCAGTGTAGTCTTGAAAACTACTGGAAATTAAGGGTACTCTTCCGTTTTGCACATGTATGCCATGCGTCTATCCGTAAGTTCAGGATGTTGCTATTAAATACTGAGGTTCTACCAAGTTGTATAGGGGTCTAGGACTGTGCTAACTTGCTTGATAAAGGCGTTAGTACCTATACACCATACGTTGTACTCACTGCAACAAACATGTTGACTATCCTTAGAACTTGGTTTTCCTACATCTTCACAACTACTAAAATGACTGTCAAAGAAATGATACTGCCTGTCTGCATTCAAAGTATATATGTATGTCATTACTTTTCGTGAACCCTTGACACACACACCCACACCCCCTTCACGGATTGAAATGTTTGCCTCCATGTAAGTTTTTGCAACGTGTATTACATTCGTGTTCAATATATATCCACCAATTACCCGTGTAACCTAAAAATGGAGCTCACTCTCTCGCAATAAGGAAAATAAGAAAATCATTTTTTCGTGCATAGGTTTTATGCTTTTCTTTTCCACAGGAAAGAATGCCATTGATGTACGACAAAGTATTTCCTTTGGTATGAATAAATAGTTTGTGATTCCATGGCAAACAAAGCAATTCCATTGTCTAAGAGAGAGTTCATAATTGGCATTTATTTCTACAAATTTTAGAAGAGTTATCAAAACTTGTTCTTATTTACAACTGGAACAAAGCGACATGTTCCACGGCCCTGCAGCCAGTATTGTTCCAGCATCCCCCGCGTCATATACCAATTGTCTGGATTCTCAAGTAGATACGACACGAGCGGTTCAATGCATTTTAATGAAGATCAGCCTGTAATGCATGCTAATGCCGACGCAGGTTTCAAAAATGGTGTTGGTATTTTGTCTTAGAGCGGTACTGAATAAACAAATAGACAGCCACACATTGTATAAAACATATAACTGTCACGTATGCTTAATTTGTATGATTGCAGTTCTGTTTAGGTACTGTATAGACATATGATGAATGCAAGAATCAAGTACAGATTTATGTATCCATATCAGATGGGTTTTCTGTGCAACAGGAATATCAAACAAATGCCACTTCTATTCTTTTCACGATAATTATAACTGGTTGTAGACGTTGATGTAGTCTCTTACAACTTTAATCCACGTGCCTGACTGGATGACAATATGTTTAACGAGGCGGCGAGACTGCATCACTAATGAGATATCATGTGTAAGATTTAGCTTAAAGATAAAAGTTTAGTGGTAAGTTAAAATTAAATACCATAATTAGACGATAAATAAGCTCGTATCGAAATCGGTCTGTTCACTGATTGATGACAAGCAGCTAATTATGTGGTGAGAGGGAGTTGGA
>VKKT01001892.1:67153-91149 GCA_008038995.1 Haliotis laevigata | reverse complement strand
TCAATAAATAGTCCAGTAAACATTAACATCAAATACCATGTTGATTTCTTCTTTCATAATTAAATCATCATAATTATGTCATAAAATCAGGGCAAGAGGAAAATTAGTCAGGACAAGTTACTTTCTTAAAGTCACTTGCCCTGTGGCACGTGGCTTTTTAAAAAAAAATTGAACCCCTGATATTACTCCACATTAGTTCAAGAATGACCAGATCCAGGCATAATTTCACATCGCGATAAGTGCAGAACTATGGAATGTAACGTTAACCTCTTTTACCACATCCCCTATCATCTGATGTTGCAAATAATCCAGAAAAAATCAGTGAGCTACAGAGCCTTGTGTCAGTATTTTCTCAGTGTAATCATAGCTGATGTAAATAGGGATGCTGCTGAGCCATGCAGAGTGCTAACTGACTTACTGACTGACTGAGTTTGGTTTTACGCCGCTTTTAGCAACATCACGGCGGGGGACACCAGAAATGGGCTTCACACATTGTACCCATGTGGGGATTCGAACCCGGGTCTTCGACATGACGAGCCAACGCATTAACCACTAGGCTACCCCACCGCCCCAGAGTGCTAACTAGTTAATGTCATGGTTACTACTGCTACACCTAATCTGAAATTGTATGATTGTACATGTAAATGCTAGTAGTTTTCTCTCAAGTTCTTTTAGTTTAACTGCCCTACAGTGCAGACAGCTTTCCTATATTCAGTGTAAAAGCCTAACTGGCTGGGTTGCAGAGGTCTGTTAGGATTTGTTAGTTTGTTCTGTGCCACTATCAGCCATAATCCAGCTACACCACAGCCGCCTGTAAATATTGAGGCTTGGTGAGACAAGCCAGATTTAGGTATTACAGCAACATTCCATGCTATATCAAGGTTTAACATGACTTTCTGAACAATTCAGTGTGTGACAGCCATGCTCAGAAGTTACTGTTCACGTCATGTATTGATATTTGTCTTCTGGTATGAAAGACTAACATAACACGAGACATAGTGTCTTGATTATTAATTATTTACAGCACTGGCTGGAGTTCGTGTTTATCGAATGCTTACATTGGGTCAGTAAGTACAGATTCTGTAAAGATATATAGGTGTACAGGTTGAAAGCTTTGGTAGTTATGCAAGTCTGTTTATGCAATTTTGTTTTTGCATTTTACGCAGAGATGCCAACCACTCCAATTTTGGAGGAGTTATTTGATTTTCAAATACAAAATCTGCTCTCCGATTTCTCTTTAAAAAATTCCGAGTTTTGAGAAAAATTTCTGAATATATTTTTGCGGTATACAATTTCATAAGTCGCCGGTGATTTATTTGAGTTAACACTGGTAAAAACATTCGGAAGCTTAGTGTTTGATCCTTTGGGTGTCGATTGTGTATATTCCATGTTATTGACGATGAAAATTCACAAAGTTTTTCCGAATGCATGTAAAAGTGAAGCAAAATGGCAGAGCCGACCAAGCCACCTTTGGTGCTCAGGCCTGGCTTTCAGCCAGTCATGACTCTGTTTCCCTTAGATTCAGGGTTGGTGTCTCTGTTTACATACGTATTATACAAGAAATTCAGATTTAACGGAGTAATTGTGGAAATATGCAGCTCATTTGGAGCTTATGATATGCAGTGATATTGGTAAGAGGATTTGTTGTCAACGACACAGTTTTACACAGGAAAATATGGACTGTCCATGGGTTGGCACCAATGACCATTGATCATTTCAAGCCAGTTCATTGCTCATAGTAAGTTGTGTAGAGTATGTAGGTCAGGGTTAAAGACCAGGTCACTCTAGAACTATCTCTAGTTGTGGACTAGTGGTCATGTCTTTACCCGCTGCCATGTAAAGTGTTAGTCTTTGTATGATGCTTGTATAAACATTTGTTAACAGATTGGTCCAGATGTTGGTTGGGTATGCTTAAATGTAGTCTTTCATACAGATCCTGAACGAATAAATCCACGAGAGCCCATGCAAGTCTAGGAAAATGAAGAATGTATCTTAGCTCCTTTTTATTATATTTTATGATTTATTGTAGGAACTTTTTTTCTGTGAAATATGTTCATTTTACAGACTAGATGTTAATCTAGCTTAAAATAGGAGGTGACTTTATACAGCAAATACAGAACAGTAACTACCAAACATAAATGTATTGCCATTGACCCATGGAGAGTTGCAAATGCAATGCATTGTGTGATCAGCATGATTATGTCTTTCTTAACATTCTGAGTTAATATGGAAATAGGTCTTTGAGAGGAAGGTGAATCTTTCCTCTATGTTTATCACAGATCTGTCTGTAACCCACGATCAAGTCATAATGTTCGTTGTCATGGGAAACAGAATGTAGTGTTAGATATTGATTGGGAGGTGGTTATTTATTTATTACCACTGAAAAGACCTTGTGAATTTTATTCAGTTGTACCTGATATTATTGCTAGATGCCTGTTACATACATAATACATGAAAACACTTCAGCATAATGTTCAAGGTTAGATGCAATGAGTAATCATTTAATCCAGTTTACAATTAGATTCTACATCCTGTAGTATTTGAATATGTCTGTTTTATTTATGATTATTGCAGTGACAGGCATCCCTCAACTTTCATCTTTAATTTTATCCCCGTCTTACACATGAAATGATCATCACTGATCTGTAACCACTGCTAACTTTCAGCTCACATCAGGGATAGACATGTCTGAAGTATGTCTGAATTATACATGAAGTTTAGTGAAAATATTCAGAGATGTATTGAATTCTCTTAAAATCAATCTTTTATATGAACTGCTAGTCTGCAGTCACCGAGCAGCTGATCAGCTGGAGTTCACCAGTGGGTTTTACCGTTCACAATAAGACAGCAGTAACATTAGAATGTTAGTTAACAGTTGTAGTATATTTATAATTTGGGAACATTGACACGCAATGTCAGGAAAGAAATCGAAGTTTTGGCTTGGTTAGTTGCCAAATCTTCCCCATAAAGATCTGTGTATATTTTATTTTAGTAGCGCATGCTTGTTGTAAGAGGTGACTTATGAGATTGGGTGGTTAGGCTTGCTGACATGGTTGACATATGTCATGTTCCCTCCATTCCGTATGTCAATGCTCGTGATGTCAACCACTGAATTGTTTGGTCTGGACTTGATTATTTACAGACCAATGTCGTATAGCTGGAATATTGCTGAGTGCAGCATTATACAAGAAACAAACAAACAAAAACTAAGTTGTCAAATCTGATGATATTCAGTGATCAATTTACATGTTTGATTTTAATGCATGTTATGAGCAAAATATGAGAGCTGTTCTACTAAGTCTGCAACATTTACAAGAAGTTATGATATATGATCAGTTCAAGGCAGTGGTACAGACTGCCCACTTGAGCATGTCAAGACTGTTCCCTGTGTCTGAAGTGTTGGGGGAGACTAGCAGTATGGAGCTTCAGCTGTATTTTGGTACACAGTAGACAGCAGACATTTACCATTGACACAATGTTAGGGCGTTTCTCTGGGGAAAATGCATTTTTGTTTTGATGCTTTGGTGATAATGCAAATATTTTGTTAATATTGAAGTTGTTTGTGTTTGGAATAATTTGTGTGAATTCCCGTTTATGTACCAGGTATAAGATTTATCTGAATTTTTCTCTACAGGCTAGAAGGTGTTAGGACAAGGCTAAAACTTGGTATCTCCCTGCTGACGTAGAATAAAGGGATGTAGCCATGAGCATATGAGGCATGTTTATTGGTCAATCAATTTCAATGGTGATGTTAGTTTTCCGAACATTGTATGCGACCAATGTTAAAAGTATGTAGGAACTAATATCGTGTGGAATGGAGCGCTGACAGGCAGCCTTGTGACTTGTAAGTTGAATGCTGTTGTTGGACTTGAATAACATTAAAACTAGGGTTGTCACAATCCATTCAGATGTTCAGTGAATCAATTCATTTTTATCAATTCAATATATTATTCGCGATCATTAGAATAAAATATTCATGATTTTTTTTTATTTGGAGTAATATTGCTTGAATTTGGGTGTTACTTTTGCATGCCATAATGGTGGGTAATAGTCAACATACCTAGATATTTGATTTGCTGGTACCTTGGTCACCAGCCATTGATGTGATAAATTGGCATGGTCAGCGTGGTCAAAATATGTCAAAGAATTTATTTCTTATAGTTTCATGAAATATAATGAATGATGCATCAAGAGCTGAGTTGTTATTGTATTTGTTACCTAATATTCATGATACGTATAATATTTGCCTCATATTGGATTTGTAGCAGCCCTATGAATAACCTACTTATCGATCAGTGATGCCTTCACATAACATGAGATTGGTCTTGTGTGGATACAGTAGAGTATGCTGGGTTGTGGATCCATCTCCGCCTTGAAGCATTTGTTACATTATACATTTAGACAAGTTCCGAGCTCTGGAAAGAATCCATGTTAGAACTGGTCTTCGCAACCAATCCTTGTACGAGGCTTCCAAGGGTATTGGGTGTGAAGGCTTGATGACTTGGCTCAACTCCATAAACTGATGCTCATGTTGTCGATCACTGGATTGTCTAGTCCAGTGTACTGACAAATGTCCTATAGCCGAAATTAGTGAAATAGTACCCAGTGCAGCACTTATCAAGTTAGAAAGACGTTTTTCATTGGTGAATAACATCAAAGTTATCACATTACACCACCGTAACAATAGACATAACATGTCTATGAGACACAAATTACTACGTAGATATTGTAAAAATGAAGCTCTGGTATGTTAACTTATGATTAGAGCGTGAACCCTATCTTTATGTAAGGTTGTATGAACATGTGGGACATACACTCAATTTCATGCCTGAGTGTTTCACATAACATTAACATGTATTGAGGCCATGTTCACTGACCTAGTTGATTTGTAAGGTATATTGTAATTATTAGCAAGGTGGGTTTTTGTTATTGTATGTATATAGGAATGAAAAGAGGGGTATGCATGCCTTTGTGTACATAATTTTTTGTGATCAATGACAATAAGAAAACAAAAGGACATTCTCTTTATTCAGTGTTTGAAGTTATAAATATGCCAGTTCGAGGAAGGACTAGTGATGTTTCCTTGTAGACTACCAAATTTACCATCAGGTAGATGGCAGATCTGTAACTGATTGCATTGGCAGACTGATGAAAAATAACATATAATTTCAACCCCTGTATTGCAAAATATTATTCTTAAAACAATTGGAGATATATGTTAATTCACAGAAGTACCTTTAGAAGCAGGGTAGGAATACAATAGTGTACTTCAGCCAGCAGGGAATAGTTACACTTCATGATCAGATGGAATGTGACTGTTGACCTTTGGAACCATTAAACAGGTTGATAGTGGAGCAGCACTTCATCTGTACATTGGAATTACGCAGTTTACAAAAGGTCTGTTACTACTACTGATATCACTACAAATTACTAAATTACTACTACTACTACTACTACTACTACCTTACTACTACTACTACTACTACTACTACTACTACTACTACTACTACTACTACTACTACTACTACTACTACTACTACTGGGGGCAGTGGGGTAGCCTAGTGGTTAAAGCGTGTGTACAATGTGCGAGGCCCATTTCTGGTGTCCGCCACAATGATATTGCTGGCTTAAAACCATACTCACTCACTACTACTACTACTACTACTACTACTACTACTACTACTACTACTACTACTACTACTACTACTACTACTACTACTACTACTACTACTACTACTACTACACTTGTAAAGTGGTGGAAGTAATGGTAGTAGTAGGATAATTCCTTTGTATGGATTTATAGCATCAACAACTACATGCATGAAATGTCATGAACTAATATGGTTATAGTGGCATTTTGTAATTGTTGACGTAAACACAAACAAAAGACATGTTATTTTGACTTAGTTCATGTTAGAACTGGAAACTGGAGAAATCAAAATTATCTTTTTTCAGCCTTAAATTTCTCTTATATTCATTTTTTATATGAAAACATCTTTACACCGTTTCATTGAGGGAATCGAGCTCCTTACATCAGGTACATGTTGGCAGGAGATATGTCCGGCTTTTGGAGTGTGGATTACACTGCCTAGACAGCCCAAGGCAGTCTGGCAACCACAGCCAATCTCTACATGAAATCATGTAATTAGTTATTAGCTCAGGTAAAGCACGATTACTTACACGTTACATGGTGAATGGTTATACGTTCAGGCAGGAAGTTAGTTTGCATGTTTAAGATTACTCGTCTTAAATGATACAAATCTGTTATAAGCACTTGTATGTTTATTAGCCTCAAGTTGGGTATTCTTTTGTGTAGATTTTGGCATGTTTACAAGTAATATGTGGAGTTATAGTATTAATATATTATTGATATTATTTGTACATGTATCACAAATATTGGGCCAAGAATATAATAACAAAACAGCAGTTGATGGGTTGTTCATTTTTTCAATGAAACCATAACAAAAAAGCTTATTTGACATGTTTTGACCATGTTGACTGTTGGTTTATCACCACAATGAACAGTGTCCACATTACAGTCAAATAAAGGCGGTGGGGTAGCCTTGTGGTTAAAGCGTTAGCTCATCACACGGAAGACCTGGGTTTGATTCCCGACATGGGTACAATGTGTGAAGCCCATTTCTGGTGTCCCCTGCCGTGATGTTGCTGGCATATTACTAAAATCGATGTAAAACTAAACTCACTCACTGTCAAATTAAATATGCATGAGTGCGGACTTCTATCCTGTTTAGGATATGTTCCATTTTGCAAATTATTGACAATACCAAATTAAGTAAAAACATTCCTTTTAAAAATTGCATGAATATTTGACTCTAGTGACCATGTATAATGAATTGAATTCATAAAGGTATACCATTCGATTCACCGAAAACACAAGTGAATCCAGTAGAATCCATAATGGACTCTGACCTTGGACCGAACTTGCTGAAGTATAAGAAAGTCATTGTAGAGTGTGATATTGATGTAAGTCATTTCTAGAGCAATTAATAGTTCACTGTCACAAAAATGTTTACATTTATCAGAATATTGATGTAAGTCATTTCTAGTGCAATTAATAGTTCACTGCCACAAAAATGTTTACATTTATCAAAATATTGATGTAAGTCATTTCTAGTGCAATTAATAGTTCACTGCCACAAAAATGTTTGCATTTATCAAAATATTGATGTACGTCATTTCTAGAGCAATTGATAGTTCACTGCCACAAAAATGTTTTCATTTCTCAAAATATATCATGATACTTCTGAGATGTTGGGTTCATATATCAATACTATACCTTAGAATCAAGTACACCATTCATGTTTTTGAATGGCATGTAGAAGTGATACACTTTCACCTGATAAAGGAGTAAGTGTATACTCCAGAACATTGTGTTCCTCATAAAATAGAAGTTGACATCCATAAAACTGTCTTCCTTAAGTACACCATTGTAAAAGTCTGAAATGTGCTAATTTAAACTATGGCCTACAATATCATGATTCTTCATGAGTCAGTGATATATAATTATCATATGAGTCATATTTAACTGTGCTAGCTTGATGTAATCTGGTCAAGTTATCAATGTGTTATCAGGCCTGTGTAGGTTATCTGCATGTTGTAGCTTGCATCGGACCAGTTTTATACATGTAAATCATGTCACTGTGGAATATAGGTCAAACGTGATTCAAAACTAGTAAATATTGCTATTCGCAGAGAGTGAATTGCGACTTTGTGGTGTCCGATAACAGTACTATGAGTGTCTGTGATGGGGTCAGCATAGAGGGGTCACTGGCTCAGTGTGCCTATCCCAGGTGTGTTACTCAGCGATGATTACAGGTGTCGCTCCCCGTGGTCAGGTATAAATACACACACAGCCATGTGGCCAGCAGTTGTCTGTTGACAGTCTGGGTACGAACACATCGCAGGAGGCTGCCGCTTTCACATATTATCAAATTAGCCAATATTTACAGAGCATATACAGAGTGGGACGTCTTGGTGCTGCTTGGATCGTACTGCTGGAATTGTCTTTGTGCGTCGTCTTGCGTGCTGTATCTGTTGTTGCAGCAGGGGTATCAGGAGTAACATACCTTGTCCAATAATACCCAGTGATCTCCATTTGGATACTCATAAACTTAGTTGGCTAGCTGACAAGTCACAAAGTAAGTATTTGTGATTTTTTTCCCGGGATAATCAAGTTGAACTTTGGGGCTGGTGTATTTTCATTGTCAATTTTTCTTTTGGGAACAGTTCAAGAGGTGGTATCAGTGGGAGGAGTCATGTTGAGTGTCTTTCACAAGGAGATTTGAAGCGTTTGAAATGTTAGTGAAGTTATTTCTGAAGATGTGTAGATGGCATTTAATCTAGCTACAATTCATTGACTGAACATGTTGTATTCTGAATAGCTGTAAATCATCACGATGTGACGGTGTTGATAGTCATGACACTGGTGACTTCTCTGAATCAGGGGCAGTTGGGGAACCTAGAGGGTTTGGTGTTTGCTTATGCTGAATAGGGCATGTTTGATTTGGCTTGTCTCCCTCATGGATATGGCATATAGTCAGTTTTTACTGACTCTCTGATCTTGTCACTAGATGACAGTAAAATATAGTTCATGTTTTCCTGCCTGGAGGTCAGAATCTAACTCATAACACAAGGCAGGTTTGGTTGGAGTCAGTATACATATTATTAGGGCTGGCTATCGATAAAGATATCAGATCGATAATCGTTAACTAAATATCGATAAATATTGGAGAAGAACAAAAATGTCTGAAAAAAAGTCTGAAAGAAATTAATATATTTCCCACCCTGGTGAGTGGTGACGTGTATGCATTTGTTAATAACAAAATAGCGTTTTGAACATAATTTAGAAGCATCCCATGAATATAGACCTAACTTTGTGTATTGTGTGAGTAAATTAAAACTTTATTCTATCACAAAAGTCTTCGTACGATATTATCGATGACACTGTTTTCATATCGATGATCATTAATATGTTTTCCTATCAACAGTATTTCCGATTATCGTTTTTTTTAGCCAGGCCTACATGTTACACTGTGACACTTGGCAAGGCCACTGTCCTGATGGAGTACACATTGAGTACACAGTGATTGACACTGCAGTAACGCTGTCTTTCTTACCACTGCCTTGACTGAGGCACAGCACACAAAGTACTTAGTGATCCCTGTTGTAATGACATGACCCTCTGACCACTACCTTGACCACTTCGACCCCATGTGACGTCTCAAAGTGCCCTTGCCTCCTGTTTGTGCCAGTGATGTGAAATCCTGATGATTGACAGCTACAAATCGGTCAGTAGGTCAAATGAGTGGTACATGTTTTCATCATGGGACCAGATAGCATCATTAGATTAGCATTAGAGGGTATGGAGGCAGTATACAAGCTGTCAGGTTGACTTCCACTACCAGCTGTGGCATGGTGGGTGGAAAACCAGCATCGGATATGATTATATATTTATGCATGACGATGGTCATATAGTATCATGTCTGCATACTGCACTGCCACCACCAGCTGTTCATGGAATACCGATATTCCCAGGCATAATGTACTTCAGTTTACAACCCTGCTTAGCTGTGTCCAAAAGTAGGCTGTAATCTCTCATATCGCTTGTGTGTATTACATGACCAAGGTAGCAAACTAGAGTGGGCTGACTCCTGGCTTGATTAGGGTCAAGTTTCATATTGTGATTTATTGGTATTTGGTATGGACTTTCATAAGAAATGCTACTGAAGTCTTGTTACGTTAAGATATTGCTACCTTTATGCCTTTGTTCAGTTGTTTACCAATCATTCATTTCCTGGTTATGTAGATTGTACATGTTGTAGTGTATGAGACTGTGAAAGACACACAGACCTTGGCAGGGATTCTCGACTAAGATGATCAAATCCATGTATGTCTGTGCATTGTGTTATTATGTATGAGACTGTGGGATAAGGACAGAAGGAGTCCTCAGTGAATATTTGCCAATGTTAAAATGGAAACAAAACCACTACGCAGCGAATATGATACATGTCACAAATATTGAGTAATGAATACAAGTCAGTAGCTGGTGTATTATTTCATGTGTCCAGTGAATCAATAACAAAATGATTGTTTGACATGTTTTGTCCCTGTTGACATTGTTGATTTATCACGGCAGCTGACCACATTACTGTCAAATTCAATACATTTACAGGGCTACAGATAAGGGGCGTACATGCGTAATGTACGCCTCAAAATCAATTAAGTACGACATAATAGAAGATTTAAAGCGTAACGTGTACGCACATAAATACCTTCGTACGTCTAACATTTAATTTCCGTGCGTATCGTGCAAATGGAAATCTATTTCGGATAAATACTTGTTCAGTTTCTTTCGCGAAACATCATTTGACACATAAGGAAACCCTGCAACGATATGCGTCACTATTTTTCGATTGGCTAAAAACTACACTGTTCCTATTTATATCCAGTCAGACCTGACATTTAGCGCATCACACGGTCGCTCAGTTATTTCTCACGCGTCTTCAAATACAAATGCATGGTTGGAAATAGTGATTCGATGAATCGTCCAGACAAACCACATCAATTCGCTCACACAAAAACATATCAGTACTCCTTCACTTGCAATATGATGTGTAAGTACACTCACACCCCCAAAAGTTATCTGGAGCCCAGATATATACATGATCTAAGACTGCAGGTTGTTATCCTGCCTGGCTTATATATATTCCAGTTTTGTATATCTCCATTTGAAAAATAGCACCCACATTCATATGTATTACATTTTAGTGATAACAAATTGAATTCATCAAGGGATACAGCTCAAATCACTGAATACGCGAGTGAATCGTAACAGCCCCACCTGTTATTACAGGCTACTAGTTAAATCATGTGGTCAGACTGGGTGGCTTTATGATCACACGTGTCTTACCTCAACAACACCGTGGACCCGTGAAGGTCCAGGTTAGAATTGGTGTTCAGTGGCCCATTCTTCTCGTATTAGGCGACTAACAGAATCGGGTGGTCAGACTCACTGACTTGGATGACACATGCCATCATATCCCAATTGGGTAGATCGATGCTCATGCTGTTGATCACTGGATTGTCTGCTCCAGACTTGATTATTTACAGACTGCTCGCATATAGTTGGTATATTGCTGAGTGCAGCAGCGTTAAACAACCAGCCAACCTCAACAACAGAAGCTGGTACGATGTAGATTCTATCACTCACTTGTTTTCCCAGCCCATTGTTGAATACTTACAGACTGACATGATCAGTGTTTCTGCTGACTAAATTATTTATCGGACACTGTGTCTGACAAGCTAAAATTTTGCCAGTCATGAATGAATTTGCCGGTCATATCCTATTACTATACTGTAAATACTCATTTTAAAGTTCTTTTTAGCCTGGGTATTTCTGAAACATAACACTTATTGCGACCATGGAAGCACAGCCAAGAATGTGATTTCGCTTACCCATGATTTTTATTTTAATACATGATTATTTACCGGACACAGTGTCCGGCTGGCTTTCAATTTACCGGTCCCCAACAAATTTTACCGGCTATTTTCAGGTATAAACCGGAGAATGGAAACACTGATGATAGAACTGAATATCTGAAACAACAAAGCATCAGATATTAATTTTGTTGATCAGATATCTATATTTGTGTGGTTTATGTTCCAGGTCAAGATGAGTGACATGAGTGACCTTGACAGGTGAGTGTTAATCTGGTGTAGAGATCTACCACCAGGGACCTTTTTACCTTGAAAGTTATTGAATACAAACTGATTTTTCTGAACTTGTTCAGGCCAATAATTGGACCCAAGTTTGGACCCAGTTTTCTTATACATGTTCATATGATAACATTATCTGTTATGACGTTCTGGATGTGACTTGTTTTACTGGAAACAGGACCAGTCATGAGGAAAGACTTGAATATATTTAATACAGTTTTACCTTGTTGCTTTGAATACAGTATTAAAAAATACATTGAAGTTAAAGTAATTTTTAATGAAACACCTTTTTTAAACAAATTAACATTTTGCAGATTTGTCTGATGTCTCGAAAAATGATATTGGAATGTTTTATGAAATTGAATATCAGATCTTTGATGCTTGTCAGAATACTTTTGTCATCTACGTTCAACATGTTAAAGCCTTGGCAAACAAATGTTTCTGTCACGACAATCTGTGTGGTAGGTCTAGAATGATAGGTAGTAATGTTGTCTTTCTGTTACAGACAAATTGAACAGCTGCGTCGCTGTGAGGTGATCAAGGAGAGTGAGGTGAAGGCTCTGTGTGCTAAGGCCAGGGAAATCCTGGTAGAAGAGAGTAACGTCCAGCGAGTGGACTCCCCCGTCACGGTAAGGGCTGTCAGGTGTCTTTGTCTGGTGTGAGGGAGTGGGAATGTGTTTCACACGTCTGACAGAAGTATTGTCACTTGTAGCTGGTCAGTTGGTTTTCATTGTCGCTGTACTTGTCAGTATCATGAATAGAAGACCATAAATGCTGTCACCCGTGACGATCGGTAAGAATTGATCTTCTGTTTGTCGTAAGAGGCGGCTAACAGGGTTTGGTGGTCAGGCTCGCTGACTTGGTTGACATGTCATCACATTCCAGTTTTAAGGTCGATGCTGATGATGTTAATCTCTAGATTATCTGGTCTTAATTTAAATATCTACAGACTGTTGTCATATTGTTGGAATATTGCTGAGTTTGCTGTCATCTTCTGTAGTGTTATTTGGTGAAAAATATGAGTGATGTAAAATCCTTGTGAAGGTCAATTTCTTTACTAACCCAGTATTACTATAGTGAGTGAGTTTAGTTTAATCCGCTTTTAGCAATATTCCAGTAATATCACAGCGAGGACACCAGAAATGGGCTACACACATTGTACCCATGTGGAGAATTGAACCCGGGTCTTCGGTGTGTTGAGTGAACACTTTAACCAGTGGATTTTCAATCACCTTAACAGTAAGACAGCTATATTTTACAGGGCCCAAGGTATCTATCTGGAGCTATTATAACCTTGAACTTGCTTGATTCATTGGTGTGAACATCCGTGTGCTTTCTTTTTCAGGTATGTGGAGACATTCACGGTCAGTTCTATGACCTCAAGGAACTGTTCAAAGTTGGAGGGGATGTTCCCGACACAAACTACCTCTTCATGGGGGACTTCGTAGACCGTGGGTTTTACAGCGTGGAGACATTCTTACTACTACTAGCTCTTAAGGTATGTAACAGTGGGCCAGATCATGTTGACGCTGACATTAGATGTCTTAATGAAGGGTTGGGAGTGTAGGTTTTGTGGTTTAATTATATACTTATTATATAAAGTTGCCTTCCATATTATGACAAGATATTTTGAAGCAAGCCAATAACAAAAAAAAACGCAGGTCATGTACCAATCTCTTTTTTTTGTTCAAACCAGCAAACACTGCTTGAAGTTGCAGTTTTCCGAATCGTCTCTACAAGCTTCATGTAATTAAGTAGCCCTACTTTAATACAACTTTGTTGTGTAATCAGCCTGTCTAGACTAGTAACTGCCAGATTGTTAAATCTAATCGTCTTGGCAGTATTTCAACAATCCTTAGGTCAAATTATTTATTCCAAAATACAGAACAGTGTTGGCACCAATAGTAAACCTTAATGCAATGTCACTAGGGTTTTCTTTGATTTTGCAACAAAGAGAGAAAAGAGTATTGAAGATATTTATGCCATCCCAGCAGTGATCAATGTCTGGAATTCCTGGTTGACTTGTATTCTACGTCGTAACAAGAACACTGGTATGATTAAGTTAAATATTGCTTCTGGTCTATAATTGTGTGTATTGTTGTCAGGTCCGATATCCAGACAGGATAACCTTGATCCGAGGAAATCACGAGAGTCGTCAGATCACGCAGGTGTACGGCTTCTACGACGAGTGTCTTCGCAAGTATGGCTCCATCACTGTCTGGAGATACTGCACAGAGATCTTTGACTATCTCAGCTTATCAGCAATTATCGATGGGAAGGTAGGTGTCTACAGCCTGTGTATTGTTAGTTCTTCATTACCATTCTCATCAACGAAGTTACAAGGGATATAGAAACAAGTTCAGTCAGTCCGTGCTGTCCCTCACATTTTGTCTGAAACATATCTCCTAAACTATTCGTAATAGCTTAACCAAACTTCGTACACATGTCAACCATCATCCCTAGATGTGCCTTTTGGGGGTTAGACCCAGATATGGAAATTTTTTTTGCTGTTTCCATGGAAACATTACTTGGGCTGTGACTATGAGGATATCATTTTGTCCGGAGCTGATCTCCTAAACTATACATGCTAGCTTCATCAAACTTGGTACACATATCAAGCATGATCCATAGATGTGCCATTTCATGGTTAGACCCAGATACGAATGTTATTTTTTGTGGTTTCTGTGGAATGTGACTTAGGCTATGACTATGAGTATGTCATCTCGTTGCATTTCCATTGCAACTAGTTAGGCTTCAACTGAATTTGGTGGTAGTGCTTTTACAAAACTAACACATAAAGTCTTCTTCCTGGCTGAGATTTGAATATGTACCCTCGTACATGATACAACAACATTCCCCTCCTCACATAGTGTCAAAAGACAACATGGCTTTCTGATAAGATATAGCCAGTATGCAGGCCAGATCTCATCATTCTTTTGAGGCTGTATTGATAAAATTGCTGACTCAACATTACCTCTGTCTTTCACTCACATTGTAGTAATTTGTGAATTTGAGGTTGTGTTGTCCTGTTGTATTGTCCTTCAGTGTTCACAGTCCTGTTTCCTGTTTCAGATATTCTGCGTCCATGGTGGTCTCTCACCTTCTATTCAAACACTCGATCAAATCCGAGCTATTGATCGTAAACAGGAAGTGCCACACGACGGACCTATGTGTGATCTGTTGTGGTCAGATCCTGAAGGTAGGTCACAGATGTATTGCAAACAAGATCACACAATAGGAATAAATATGTGATTTTGACCTAAACATTCAGTTTCCTGATTTATTAAAGATCAAGTTTAAAGTAGCAAGAAATATTTTAAAATACCGGTTGAACCATTGATAAGATAGATAACCCAGATAGCCGGTTCTTGGGATTAAGTGGTTGAGGATCTGGGTCCCAATCCACATAGCAGTTACACCATTCCATTGCTACTGTACAGTTTATTGAAGCATTCCACAGGCTGCCAAGTGCTGCGAAAGCTATGGGGTTTTGACCCAGTGACGTTAATCAGCTCATTCTTTTTTCACTCCTAGACTTATGTTTAGACTGATTTTTTGTTGTTGTTGTATAGGTCTCTAAGATAGTTATGCAAACCAGTATTTTCCTTTGATTTTAAGAAATACTGATTAAGACAAGTTGTGACCTTACTGTTTATTTGGTACTGATGTGTAACTTGAGTATTTATTAATGTTTTGAATGTTTCTGTCTCCAGACATGCAGGGCTGGGGGGTGAGTCCACGAGGAGCAGGGTACCTGTTTGGCAGTGACGTGGTGGCACAGTTTAATGCTGCTAACGACATCGACTTGATCTGCCGAGCACATCAGCTGGTGATGGAGGGATACAAGTGGCACTTCAATGAAACAGTATTAACAGTGTGGTCTGCCCCCAACTACTGCTACAGGTACATCTACAATACTTCACTGTGTATCTTCACATTTATGTGGGGCTAGTGATGATTTACAGGGGCTAGTGGCTACCTGCACAAATCTAGTACAGTAAACTATGTTTATAATGAACATACTTATACCGAAATGACTGATATATGAGCCAGCGTGATCTCTTCAATCGCAAAGTGCATCTGTGATCACTGTGCCCAAACCACAAACTTTAATGTATAGTGACAAATTCTTCAACAAGATTGCAGCAACACTGTTGAACCATCTACCGTCTACCCTGAGCAACTCAACACCTCATGACATTTTGAAGGAAGGGGTAAAAACCCATCTCGTTAAATCAGCTTACATTCAGTAGCATTTGTGACTCTTTCTGTGAAGCGCCTTAGAGTGTCTTAGTTCCTAAATGATATAGGGCTGTATACAATTTTTTTGTATTAAATATTTTTGTATATAACAACAAACTCATTTTTAGGTCTTAGTCATTCAGTCACTTGCTGTATATTGTAGAGATGCACTCTATGGAACTATGGTTGTAACAAACTAAAATAATGGTCCCTTTGTGTTCATTACAACCATGGTTTACTGTGTGTTTCATTAGCTACTATTCCAAAATTACTCCTTACACATGACCAATGGTGTTTCCTTGGGGTATATAGAAATGTAATGTTAAAAGTTCCCCTTAATTTCAAACACTGCGGACTAGCCCAGTGTTTAGAGGCAAACTCATCGCAAATGTGTGTTGTTTGAAGCATGGCATTGTGTTTCTTTCCCATATATTTTGTACTGTGAAATCTTTTTGGACCACTGTTGACTGATTGTTGTTTTATTAGATGTGGAAACGTGGCTGCTATTCTGGAGTTAGACGAACACTTGCAGAGAGACTTCACAATCTTTGAGGCAGCACCACAGGTAGGTCACAGTAACCTAACTCAATATTAGGATAGTCTTATGGAAGAACCCGTACTTTATGCATAGTATCAGTCTGTTTCAACCAAACATTTCATTTGTCGTAAGAATATATAAAAAATATTTATCCTTCTATTTTGTATAGGTTTGTGCACAGAAATGTTTTACATTAACTGTTTACAATTTAGGTGTATCCTTGAACGATAAACAAACCTGGTGCGATAGGGGTAGCCTAGTGGTTAAATCGTTGGCTCATCACACCGAAGCCTCGGGTTTGATTCCCCACATGTGAAGCCCATTCTTGGTGTCCTACGCTGTGATATTGCTAGATTATTGCTAAAAGCGGCTTAAAACCATACTCACTCACCCACTTAAACAAACCAAGCTTGTGTCAAGAAATTTTATTGACCTAAGCCATCATATGAATCATGATAGTCAATGATTGAACAAAATCCTCTCTCTTGACATGTAGTAGGAGACTGGGTGAAATCTTACGATTTATTAATTGTTGCCTATCATGAATATACACAAGTATCTCACTGACTTTTACCACCTCTTCCAGGAATCACGAGGTATACCATCGAAGAAACCACAGCCCGACTACTTCCTTTAACCAGCACCATCTGTAGTTCATGTACATCCCATTGTAAGATACTCATTTCATGTCATCTCATCATCAACACAGGACACGAGACAGCGACAGCAGCCCAACTGGAAGTCTCTCCCGTCTCAGTGTCATGATGTAGCCTAGTGGTTAAAGTGTTCAATCGCCACACCAAAGACCTGGTTCGATTCCCCACATTGTGTGAAGCCTGTTTCTGGTGTCCCCTGTCATGATATTGCTTGGATATTGCTAAAGGCGGTGTAAAACCGCTCACCCACTCAATGTCATAACCTCACAAACCGAGGTCAGGTCAAGTGCTGCGTGTTTTGGACCTCTGGATTCACGACAACATCACTGACACCTTTTACAGGCTGCTGTCTGTAGAAAAAATGAAGAAGTTGTGCGATTGATTCATGGCCTCTGTGGAGGATCACTGAATCTAGCAACCTGTCATTTTACCCATACATGTATTTTATTTTTCCCCCTGAATTGGGGATTTCATGTACAATAAAGAATTTGAACAATTCATGTTTACATTTTAGATGTACGAAATGGTCATGATGAATTAGTGTATGTTTGATGTCATTCCACATTGGAATGGAAACATAGGTACTAACCTTAACAAGCTTGTGGAAGTGACTGTGTCAAACTGGTTTGGTCATCGACACAGATTCACTGACCTCGGAGCTACGTGTGGAACTGACGATTTGTGTGAGATCAACTGTGTGTGTGTCAACTTTGTGACGATCTGTGTCATTTGTCATAGTGGGGCTGGGGTTGAATCTTCAGATTACAGGTATATGGCACTTATCGAGGGATCCAGGTTGATTGTTTACCTGGATAATTGATGGGCCTGGATCAGAAATTTAGGTCCATTATTGTTCAGAAGTAGATAGCCAAGGTTTTTAAGGTATCATCCTGGGCCTCAGGACAATCTGAAGCATGACTGAACTATGGGAAGATGAAGAAGAATATATATCCTGATATTTGAGATTACATGTTATTCTGTCTGCTAATGTTTTGTGTGATTAGGATGAAGATTTGTTGAACTGTCCTTACACAGAATAATATCATCATGTTTTCATTGGAGTTTACCTTTATATCCATGCATGTGGGTTTCTTCAAAGCAGTAAATGTCCAATTGCCTGTTCCTTGATGCGATCTTTGAGCTAAGGTGGTCGTAACTCCTATACTTTAATATAAACTTATGATGGTCATGGCACTAAGATTCCTTTGATGAATGGGGCCAGATCTGCATTACTCCCACATCATGCTGACAGGTAGTGGTGTCACTGAAACTGATGAAATACTGTTCAAGGTTAAAAACCAAACTCTAGAGTTACTTCCCTTAGTTGCCTGTGCCTGTGTTGAAGATACATCCCTGTACCAACATTACCCTGTGTGTTTTGTACAAACTCACCAATTCATTGTATTATTTATACCTCGAAAGAAGTTACAGAACACTTGTTACCTTCATGATATGACAGATTTACTAATTCAGTATGAAAGAAACTTTCTTCAAGTTCTTTTTAGTGGTATATTTTGAAGCAAGGGTGAAAAGTGAATCCTTGATGTGTATCCTTTTGAAGAGATCTGTCCTGGGTGGTCGAGGATGGTGTGAGTGTAGTCAAACCAGCAGTAGTTCGCGTCCGAGTCGCTTCACCTTGTAATATACCAACACACCATATCACTCATTGTAATATGATAGTGGACACTTTGTCATTGTTACTTCAGCTTCGTGTTCCTGTCAGTGTTGACTTAAGCATCCATGTACATTTGAACTCTGCACATCATTAATGAGAGGTGTATATTTTTATATGACAAAGTCGTCAGTATGTAATAATCTTATAGGACCATTCTGTCCTTGCCTCTGTGAGTAAATCTGGCTGCAATCAAGCCAGAATTACAGTTATCTCCCTTGTGCGTCTTCTGTATGGACGATGTAATGTGGAATCCCTACTTGGACCAAACAGCCTGTAATGGCTGTCAGTGCCTGCAGCAAAGGGGCTATAGTTAATCTTTTATTATGCCTCAGCTCAACAGGTTAGTTGATTAGAGTGATCTGCCCTTGCTGTCGATATAATGATACACACAGAACAATCATTGGAGCCTATGTATAACAGCTCCTCCATTGATAAACAGCTAGTTTTACAGTCAGCATTACCACTGTAGAGGGAGCTATAGTCAGGAGCTCAGTTCCCCTCACTTGCATCTCCCAGCATTATGGGATGTATCAGGTCCCATAGTTACAGTACAGATATATCATATATCAGGTCCCTAGTTACAGGATATGATATATCAGGTCCCTTAGTTACAGGGTGTGATATATCAGGTCCTAGAGTTACAGGATATGGTATATCAGGTTTCATGGATACAGGACATGGTATATCAGGTCCCATAGTTACAGGACATGGTATATCAGGTCCCTTAGTTACAGGATATGGTATATCACGTTCCATGTTTGTAGGATATGGTACATGTATGTCAGGTCCCCTAGTTACAGGATATGGTATATCACGTTCCATGGTTATAGGATATGGTGCATGTATGTCAGGTCCCCTAGTTACAGGATATGGTATATCATGTTCCATGGTTATAGGATATGGTATATCAGGTCTTACAGTTACAGGATGTGCCATATCATGCCCCACAGTTATATACAGGATATGGCATATGCCATCTCATATTTTCAGATTATGGTGTATCACGTCCCATATTTTAGGCATGAAAGTCCCATGTGTGTGGAATACAAAATGAACTTCAACAGATACGGGATGACGAAATTAAGACCAGTTGTTATAAAAACACGCGTCAGCACCACCAATATAGCACCAACTATTGTGTGGGGCCAGCCATCGGTTGAAAGATATATGTAATGATCATGCATTTCACCATTTGATTGCTGAAGGCTTCGATTGGTTTTGAAGATGAGGTAATGTTGGTATTTTGTACAGTAGAATAATGATCTTACTCATTAACTTCTGAAATATGTATGTGGATATGTGGTAAACAGTATGCCCCTCACTGAGGCTCCTATCTATCTTCATGTGTCAACATAAAAATATTTTTCTCTATGACAATGTACGCTTGCCCAAACTGGTCCATATTTACAGAATAAAATGTATATGCTTCAATGTTTGCATGGGATGGAAATATTTCTACTGCATACATATATATAATCTTTTGGTGTAACATGGAAAAATAAGATTATCCCAACCAATAGATGAGCATATGCGAGAGTAAGTTAGCTTCATTTAGAGTTCTCACTTTAGGCATCCATTAGCCCATAGCTTTACCGTCATCATCATCATAGTGTATGTGGCTGAAGGGTGTGTGTGTCTGCCTTTCTTTTGGAGTGGCTCCAGCTGTCTTTCGGCAGATCTTAGACTAACAGTGATTAAAGTTAAGCATGAAAGTCTTGCAGTCCTTATTTCACCCCTTGTTAAATATTACAGGTTCCCTTAATTCATTACTACAGAGGCAGACTCAGGACCCTCTTAATTTCAAATATTTTTTGTACCTATCCTTTTACATTATGGCCCTAATCAAAACGTTTGTCCTAACATCAGCTGTTCATTTCTGTCATTAGTATACCTGGTTTATTTACAGGTCATGTCATTAGGATCTCAGGCAACGACGGAGTTGTTACTGCTGCAGCAATAAGTGTATAGATCAGAACCCATTCCATATTCCAGAACTGTCAGGACCTGTGTTGGTCCCACACAACATCCTGCCAACTTGTTTTATGATTTCAACAGGTCTGTGAGAACCTGTTTCACTATGAGGCCTCAGGTTTCCATCAGTTTCCTCTTGTAGATACTTCATGCTGTACATTGCTGCCATGTTTTGATGCTGTGTCCGATATGACCCGTCTGTCTGTGCTCACACAAGTCTGACAATTGTATATTACGTGAATGAATTATAACAATACAACATGTCTGTTTCTTTACTTGTTGTGTCATTACTGTGGAAATGTTAGCTGGGAACTGCATCTCAAGTGTTGGAACCCCTGTATGGTGAATTCTGATGACACTGGACACCTATACCTAGGATTGGCATGCAGAGTAACACCACAATAAGGTCAAATGTGTCTCCTGGGCAGACACAATGCCTGCCAGAGAATACCTCACTCAACCATGAAGATCCAGGTTAGAACTGGTCTTCTAAAACCCATGTTTGTCGTAAGAGGCAACTAATGGGATTGGCAGGTCAGACTCGTTGACTTGGTTGACACATCATGACATCACAATTGTGTAGATCGATGCTCATGCTGTTGATAACTGGATTGTCTGGCCCAAACATGATTATTTACAGACTTCGACCACATGTAGATGGAATATTGCTGAGTTTGGCTTTTAACAACAAACAAGACAAAGCAAAGATTACCAGACTCTGATCCGACAGCTGCCATCTTAATGCTGAGTTTAAGTACCATGTTTCTATGGTTTGGCAGGGGATGAAACCACCAAAATTCCACGGTCTCCATAGAGACTGTTCTGACAAGATCATGCAAACCTTGGATTTCAACAACCTGCAGATCATCCAACTGCCGAGGGTCAGAGTTCAATTACAGTTGTGCAAAGACCTCATTTCAAGTGTTGGAGTGACAAGGACATGAAACATAGTTGTCATAATAATTTATTTGTGATACCTGTCTGGACTGGTATGAAGGTGGAGTCAGCTGATGTACAGGAATGCTGCACATGGTGTACACAAACACCGTATACAGACTACATAGTTTATAATACACTATATACATGGTTTGTTTCAGCAAAGACTAATAAATATTTTCACTGTCTCCTTTTTGATATAGCCATGCAACTGCTAAAATATTTCACAAAAATTATCAAATTGTGAAATGTACACATATCTGTCAAATTTGATAAATCCTTCATGCTGTGGAAAGATACACCTGGGTCACTCTTCTAGAAACCACCAGCAGCAACAGGCACCTGCTATTGTTTACAATGCTGTGTTTCTAAAACTGCTACACACACACTACTGGCAGCAGCTACAAGCACCTGCTAACGTACCAACAATAAAATGTCATCCAGGGTGTCTCCGAGAGCCAAAGGGCCTAATCTCATGGTGAAGATGAGCTCCTGGGTCTACGGGACACCAAGAAATCATGTTTTGGTAATACCTTGTGACAGTTCATTGTACAAAGTCAGTGATAAATGTGCTTTTGCAGAATGAAACATTGAAAGTAAACATTAGAATCTGATTGATGCAGGATATGTTTCATTAAATTCTTAAACTGAAAAGACTGATCAATTACACTGAAACACAACAGGTCCAATTTACACAAATTTAAAGATTGAGTTATAAGTTAACAGTGACACCTGGACAGGAAGCGAACACAAAAACACATGGCGAAAATAAGGCACTACTGACTTCAATATCAACCCTGACACATTGACCACAGCGACTTGGTTTTTAACACTGCTTTGAACAGAAATCCTGCAGTATCAAGGAATGTCAGCTTGAGGGAGAAAAACCTCAAGTGATGACAGTTTCAGACATTTACTATTTTGTTAAAACCCATGAGCACAGGTATGGTGCTGTCCAACCTACAAACCAAAATGAGATCCGACCCCACGATCTTAGGTTCTTGAGTGCTCAAGGGATGCAACTCTACACAGTGTATTGATAGTGTATACAGGGCACCTGTTCCCCGAACAGGAGGACATAGTACAGGTACTTACAGAGTAACATATCATGGCACCTGGGCTGGCATCTTGTAGTACCATTACACATCAGCAATTTGACATCAGCATGTAACCATGGTAACAAACAGTGACTTGGTAACCAGACAAACATATAAAGTATAAAATGATAAACATACAAATGTAAAACTGTGACAGTTAAAAAAGACAATCAGAATCTGTATTTCGTTAACCAGGAAGTTACCACAGTGCCACTGACAGTTTCATCCAGCTGTCGTCATGGTTACAGATTGATAACAGACATCGAGCCCTTTTTCAGTTACATTAGTTAAAATGGGAGATTCAGCATTCATTTCTTCATATACAATCATCCACACACAGAAATCTGTCCAAATTTGTCAAATATCACATTTTGAAACAACCAAAGAGGGTTGAGTCACTCAGATTTCTCAATCAAGCCAGCTGTTTTGATGGACACATTCTGACTAAGAGAGACATCATGGCACTGCCTGCTGCACTCTATACTCCAGGTGTGATTTTGCTGTGAAACTAGAACACTTCTACATTCAAAGACTTCTTCATCCAGATCTTGTATATCTGCTCCACCTAGACTGGCATCAGGGTTACAAAGTCCTCAGATGGCAAAGCTGATACTCCATGCTCAGCATGGTAAACTATCACAGTGTTGGGTACCCTCTTTCACAGAAGTCATCCATCTAACCTGACTGAATTCCATGCCAGTCACACCCATAAGTCAGTTTCGGGATCTGTGAGTAAGACCATGTTGAGCACTACTTAACAACACCAAACTCCGGTATCAAATATCTTAAAGTATACAGCTGTCAAGGTCATCTGACGGCCCCTCACTGTTCTGGGTAAAGTGTTCATTTGGATCCCAAATCTCCCATTCCGAGTTTGGCATGCAGAGAACAAGGTCTTTTCCTCACATTCATCCAACCCATGGGGTTGTGTACAGATCCATGGTCTTCTCATATCTCCCACTCCTAGTTTCTTGTGGAGCAATCAAGGTAGTTACCTCACATCCACGCCTGTCTTCGTCCCTGTTGCTGCAGGTGAAAATATACTGATCACATCATACATGTAACCTGGCTCTCTTTGGTGTCGGGGCGGTGGGGTAGCCTAGTGGTTAAAGCGTTCGCTCGTCACGCTGAAGACCCTGGTTCGA
>VKKT01001891.1:1674-15725 GCA_008038995.1 Haliotis laevigata | reverse complement strand
GTCGTCATATGAGCGAAATATTCTCAAGCACGACGTAAAACCCAATTTCACCTCACCTATAAGAACTCATGATGTTACCATGAAAATTCATACACTGTGTTTTATGTTTCAGGTTTCAATGTTGAGCGATTTACACATAAAAATATCAGCATTTTTGCATGGGATGTTGGAGGGAGGGACAAAATGGTAAGTAGTTTAACAAGTTGACAGTTTGATGCACACATTTACAATTTAAATACTTTAAAGGTTTTGACTATCAAAGGAAGTCAAGTAGTAAATGAAGATTGGTCCCAGCCTACGATTGAGTGAGTGAGTATGGTTTTATGCCGCCTTTGGCAATATTCCAGCAATATCACGACAGGGAACACCAGATATGTGCTTCACACAATGTACCCATTGGGAATAAAATGCTATAACCACCAGGTTACACACACACACACGACCCATCCCTCACACATACACACCACCCACCACCCACACACCCATGCTTGTCATAAGAGTTGACTAACAGGATCGGGTGGTAAGGCTAGCTGACTGGTTAACACGTCATTGTATCCCAATTGCGTGGATTGATGAACATCATGTCTATCACTGGATTGTGTAGTCCAGGTTATTTACAGTCAGTAAGGTTATTTTAGGCCCTTTCAGCAATATCCCAGCAATATCATGGCGTGGGACACCAGAAATGGGCTTCACATAATGTACCCATGTGGGAAATCGAACCCGGGGCTTTGGCTTGACAAGCCAACACTTTAACCACAAGGCTACCCCAACGCCCCGGTTATTTACAAACTGTCATCATATTGCGGGAAAATGGTTGAGTGCTGCGTTTAACAACAAACAAACAAAATATTTCCTATTTCCAGCGTCCTTTGCTCCGACACTACTACCCTATGACATCAGCTGTGATGTTTGTCATAGACAGCACTGATCGGGAAAGGCTTGACGAGATAGCTGATGAGGTGAAGAAAGCGTTGATGGAAGATGAGCTGAGGGAAACTGTCTTTCTGCTTCTGGCCAACAAACAGGACCTGGAGTCGGCCATGAGTGTGGAGGAAATCAAGGAAAAGATGAACTATGAGAATTTATGTCATTATGGATATTCTATGAGAAGTGAGTATTTTTTTGTGTTAGTTTTAGTCAAAACTCATTGGTCTCTGCTGGTTTTAATGTAAGTAGTGTGAATTATGTCATGGGATTGAATGTGTCAGAGTATATTTTACCTTAGGTCTTTAAGAAACGTGAGCTGATGTCAAGGGCTCTCATTTGTCAGTTGTCATACAAGCAGTATAAGCTTAAGTCATGGGTCTGATTCTCATAGTTGTCATACAAGCAGTATATGCAGATGTGGTGCGTTATTGTCAGTAGTCATCCATGCAGTATCAGTTTACGTCATGGGTTCAATACTGACAGTTGTCATACAAGCAGTATATGCAGATGTCATGCGTTATTGTCAGTAGTCATCCATGCAGTATCAGTTTACGTCATGGGTTCAATGCTGACAGTTGTCATACAAGCAGTATATGCAGATGTCATGCATTATTGTCAGTAGTCATCCATGCAGTATCAGTTTACGTCATGGGTCCGATACTGACAGTTGTCATACAAGCAGTATATGCTGATGTCATGAGTTATTGTCAGTTGTCATACAAGCAGTATCAGCTTACATCATGGGTCTGATTTTGACAGTTGTCGTACAAGCAGTCTATGCTGATGTCATACAAGCAGTATAATTATTAAAAAATACATGCTTTTACAAGACAGCTTATGTCTGCATGCTAAGGATAATTCGTGGTAATCAATAATGACCTCTGTATTCATGCTAACATCATTTCCAATTTTTTGTCTACCAGAAATGAACATATTTGGATGTTCAGCAGTGACCCCTGAAGGTCAAGCTGACTTGCGTAAGGCATTGGATTGGCTAAGTGAGGAATTTGTACCAAAGTCTGGGTACTGGTTCCAGCCCTGGTCTTCGCCTGAAACTGAGGAAACAGAGGAAAAGCGTGATCAGGCTTCTTCCAAGGAAGGTTCAGACAATGACTTGAAACCCTGGACGTTCTCATCTTATGTCAAAGGGACAGTTACCACTTTCAAAAGTGTGCTGACAAGATTGTGGTGACTTGTGATAAAGAACATTCTGTGATATGAAGCTACGATCATCCTGATGTGGTCTGTGATGTGAAGCTATGATCATCCTGATGTGGTCTGTGCTCCAGGATTTGTTTGTTGTTTGTTTGTTGTTAAAAACCGCTCTCGGCAATATTTCAACTTTATAGCAGCGGTCTGAAGGTAATTGTGTCTGGACCAAAACAACCAGTGATCAACAGCATGAGCATCGATCTACGCAGATGGGATATATGAAGTGTGTCCACCAAATCGGCTAGCCTGACCACCCGACAAGCATGGGTTCCTCTGGGGATTGCAGCAGCAAAAACTTGGGTCCCAGTCGCCCATGCTGGTCTTTGTAAGAGACTGATAGGACTGGATAGGTAGGGTGACATGCTTGATAGTGCACTTGATACTTATCAGTAATGGGTTTGCCTGATGGAGATTTAATTGTTATATACTGCTTTTATATATATGTTATTTGTGAAGAGTCACCTTTGACATCAAACCAATGAGAATGTAACACTACAATATGTACCAGGCAGCTTGCAAGACTCTCACGTTTCCGTTACAAATCAATGCACATGTGTATGATAGCGCCATATTGTGTGTGACTTGTGATTGTAAGTGCAGGATTTCTTTGCAAATATCAAGACACCATGCACTTAAAAACTATTATGTTCTACTTGTTCCCTTGTGAGGACTACTGACCTTTCTCCCCACCCATCCAATGCACAGGTCTACATTTAAAACACTGGAGTGAAAATAGTACAATTATGTTCATTGCTCCATTGCCTTGCTGTGATAACATTTATTATATATTTATGGTTAAAAATATTTTTGGATATTGATTAAACATTTATTGATATTGTTTTATATTATATTTTGTACCAGGAAGTTTTACAACATGAAAACAATTTCATTGTAAATAAACTATTATTTTCTGCATTCTCTTTGAGTTGTAACATTTTTCAGTCCACTGGGCCAGGAGGCCTTACTTATAGTTAAAGATTCTTTCATAATATACAACAATGTCATCAGTATTCTTTTGGTACTTTTGAGCATATTATTTGAAATTTTCAAATTGTTTCTGTGTTTATTTTTCTGCAATGGGATTTTTCTGAAAAGAAATCACGCCCTAATTTATTGAATTTAGTTTCTTATGGGTTGTAGGGAATTGGAAAATTGCCCTTAGTAGGAAAGGGCCCAAAGTAGGAAAGTCTCTGAAAAATATAGTTCAGTAATTCAAATAACTGAGTAACTCTGTATAAGTATTTCCTTAACATTAAGAGAGCTTTGCTGGTAACTCCACACAGGCACACACACATTACTTTAGTACAGCTCTACACAGTACGAGTGTAACCAAAGTGCCACGCGCTTGGAGGAGCACTCATTACGCAAAGGGAGATAACGCTAAAGGGACAACTCCCGGAAGATTTTATGCGTTACAAGCCCCTATGCTCACTCTCGGGCAGTCAATTTTACAATTACTCGTACGTACGTACGTATGTATGTCATTGCTATATTATAATTATATCGTAACTGACATCAACAGATTCGCCTACTCACGTTGATACAATGACATATTAGTCGGATATCCAACTGAATGCCAGCAGATCCACTATTTTCAGTCATTTTAAGTCTAGTATCGTAGTGTTAGCAGTGATCAGATTATTCACTCTATATCTGGCCAGGCTGACCATAATCCCGAAAAAGAACCATATAAGGATCTCGGTAACAGTAAAATAACTACTGATATACGACTTGATAATTCTGTTTTCTGTCCGTGTACATTTGACATATAACGAACACCATTTCAGTATTGGGCGTATAACTATATCCTAACAGTACACTGAACTTCAATAAGTTTAATAAGTTTCAATAAGTAATAAATTAATAAAACGGATGTTTTCATATATCCTATTGAAGTTCAAACTTATAAATAGATAGGTAGTTAGATATGTAGATATATAGTTTGTTTCAGTAATAATTAGGAATTGCCTTATACTTCCTTTGTGCACTGTGGCGTTTGGGAATTGGGGTGAGTTCTGTACAATTTGTAGATTGTTCGGTTTACCAATGATTATTACCAGGTAATTGCTTTTATTGTTAAAGGCGCACTCCGCAATATCCTGGCTGTATGACAGCTAATATATGTAGCACTGGATGTGTATGTTTTTGGAATTCTTGATTTTTTAATTGAATACTAATAATTGTCTTAAAGTAAGTGTAATATATTGATGTATACCTTTTTCAAAGCGACTCGTGCAATTACATATCCACGTTCAGGGGCGACGTCGTGATTGGCCAGCCATTGCCATTTTGTGACGTCACAGACTTGACGCCGTCGTCCCCTAAAGTCATTCGCATGGAGACGACATCATGGCGCAGTCAGCGATGTGGCGCTGGGCACAATTGGATACTTTGATGCAGCGTTCCATGTCACTATGTCGCAATGATGCTACGACGACTGTTATCTTCCACTAGGAGACACTGAGAATGGGGTGTATCAATAGCCGCGTGGGTCCAGCCCCACCGGCAGACAAGGAAAAGTCTGGGTTCAAGCCCGAGTCCAGATTCTCTCGGTTTAAAAAGCTTTTCAGGTCTAAGAAAACGACAGTCCCAGAGGATAAGACTACTATTTTCTTGGCAGTCGACCACAGCGGGAAATTGTCTCAGAAACTGGAACCAAAGAAGAAGAAAGAAGTCTCTCGCCGCTCCTGCATGCAGTCTGTGATGGCCGACCCCACTTCTCTCAGGCTGACGCCCTTCGGCTTCTCCCGTCGGGAAGTCGTGCCACCAATTGAGAAGGAGGAGGAGGTTGAGGTCACTGTGGTGTACACAGTTCGAGAGAGCCAGATCATCATTAACCCAGACCACGTATGCCGTGACGATGGATTCCGTGTCGTCGAGAGGACGTTCCTGGTGCCAAAGTCTGACAGGTCGGCACGCAGGATCGTCAACGGCCTGAGAGTTGTTGCCGAGGAGGACGCTAAGAAGAAGAGGCGAGAGGAGGCGATGAAGAAGAAGACGAAGGAAGAGGCCAGGAAGGAGGCCGAGGGGGAGAAGAATGCTCAGGAGGAGAAGAAGGGGACGGAGGTGAAGGAGTAGACGTCGTGGTGCCGTCCAGGGTGTGGCCGTTCAGATCGGGCAGGGAGACACCGGCTAGATCTGGGAAAAATCACTCTCAAACAAAGCCCGACTAAAGATCACAACGAATGAGCGATAATGTACACAATCTAAAAGATTTTTGACAACATTCTGTGATCCGGCCTGATGAGCTGGCCCAATGTGGACCTCTTTCTGTGTAATGGAACTACGATGTTGGAAATCTAGAGTGATTGTGAAAGGACACAAAATACTATCTCTTCTAGATGTGAATATTTCACCATTATGTGAACTATATGAGGAACTGGACCTCTTTCTGTGTAATGGAACTACCATGTTGGAAATCTAGAGTGATTGTGAAAGGACACAAAATACTATCTCTTCTAGATGTGAATATTTCACCATTATGTGAACTATATGAGGAACTGGACCTCTTTCTGTGTAATGGAACGACTATGTTGGAAATCTAGAGTGGCTGTAAAGGGACACAAAATATAATCTGCTCTAGACGTGAATATTTCACCATTATGTGAACTATATAAGGAATTGGACCTCTTTCTGTGTAATGGAACTACCATGTTGGAAATCTAGAGTGGTTGTAAAGGGACACAAAATATAATCAGCTCTAGATGTGAATATCTCTGCATTATGTGAACTTTTAAGCAACTTGATGTATTATGAGGAACTTGACCCTCTTGAACAGTCTTGATCCTCTGTTAGAGAGATGAAGTTTACCTCTTGTGAAGCATGTATGATAAAATGAATATTAATTGATGAATTATTCCCAAGACGTTTATATACAAGCGGCATTTAGCACTTTCATGATGATGTGTACACCAAGGCGCTGCCTGCGACGAATTCTAACCCTGCTCAAACAGATGGGTAGGACACCGCTTGAAATGCCGCTTGGGTTATCTGTTTGGCCCGAGTGTGATATAAATAAGGTGGAGGTCCCTTTAGGTAGAACCAAGTATCATATATAGCATATGTAGTTCTCGTGGCACTCGTTTCAACTTTGTTTAGGTCTGGTTTAAATATATAACGAGATCAGTGAGCGTTGGAATCGTTACCAAATATAAATTTACCTGGTTACATCAGGGCTTCTCTTGAAATGTTGTTTGAGATTATCAGTTTTGCCTCTTGATGATAAAAAATAGTTTGATACATACCAAGTATTATATTTATCATATGTTTTATACACCAAATATTATGTTTACCATATGTTATATAAACCAAGTATTATATTTACCATGTTATATATACCAAGTATTATATTTACCATATGTCGTTCTTGTTGAATCCTTACCAAATATACATTTACCTAATAAAACTTTGAACCTTTTGAAAAGAATGACAAAAATATAATGTTATGTGTGATAACGTACTTTACTTATGTGGTTTCTTTCGCTCTATTAACTTTCACAAAAATGCAAATATTTATGTTGTATTGAAAATTTTCTATGAAATACATGTACACATTTTTGCATGTCCTAACAAAAATGCTTTTTTCGAATGTTAAATATTTTTACCGTAATAGATCTATATTGTACAAATAAAAACAACTTGGACCATACCATTGTTCAACGTGTTTCTTTGAAAAACAGTGAAGAGAAGATACAGATGAGTGAGTGAGTGTAGTTTTATGCTGCACTCCGCAATATTCCAGCTATATGGCGGCGGTCTGTAAATAATCGAGTCTGGACCAGACAATCCAGTGACCAAGAGCATGAGCATCGATCTACGCAACTGGGCTATGATGACATGTGTCAACCAAGTCAGCGAGCTTGACCACCCGGTCCCGTTAGTCGCCTCTTACGACAAACATGGGTTACTGAAGATAAATTCTAACCCTGATCTTCACGGGTAGAGAAGATACAGGAAATTTGGTTATGGATATTTTTGTATCATAGTGCAAACATATATGTATCTGAAAATGAACATTTGTGCTTTCTCTGGCGTCTTTAGTTCTAACGGCCTGCTTGTCGCGACTTTATTGTGCTCAATGGCGTACGTCTCAAACTCGTTTATGAGTTGGTTCAACCTTTCCTGGATAATCAGTACTTACATAGATTGGCTTGACTTATCCCACACTCACTGGATTAGTATCTCCTGGGTAGGGCAACTAAGGTTTGGTTCTATTGACCCATTTGACGTCCGGATTCGACTCATCACGTTGGCGAACTGTCTTCATTCAAGTTGAACCTTTCAGAACACCAGTTTGGACGTTTCTAGGCGTGTATATTTTATGTACGCTTCCACAATTCACACTGTCCGGATTATACGGCGCAACGAATTTCCGGCCACCGTGGATTTGACAGGTAAACAAAACCACGCGGTGTGTGACGCTGGATAACAACGAAAGCGACTATGCTGTTGCATTCTTCAAACGCGACGGCAGCTGATAAGAGAACGTTGCACATACTAGGTGTGTGTCAATACATTGCCTCACTCAAGTCGTAATTCTCAAAACAACGAGTTACCGACAGATTTGCGGAATAGCTAAATAGTATTTCCTGTGTGTTTTAACCTGGCTCAGCATGGGGCAGTATTTCTGCAAACTTGGATGGTTTAAGAAGAAAGAATTCAGAATCCTCATGCATGGTAGGTATAGTCATTTGTTTTACTTTCTCTTAAGTTTGTTTTATTTTTTTAGTTGCTACTATAGTTTCAGTTTGTATGTCAAGAGAGTGGTACAGATCACTCAGGTCAGGCCAATACATGTTGTTGCTTTGCACCGCGAATACCCGGACGATATATCCCTCCTAAAATTCCTGACTGGGTTGCGACCTCTGCTGCGTCATGCGCAAGCGAATTTAGTATCCTTACACTGATTATCAACAAACATGAAATACTGTTTCGTCTTGGCAGTAGGTACCGTTCATAATTCATGGCTTTGTGGGGTTGATGATGATTTTTATGGAAAAGCTTGTACAATGTAAATGACGCCCCCCTAAATTTTGTGTACAAAGTAAGTGACCCCCCCCCTTGCATGTCTTGTTAAAAATTAATAACCACCCTAAACCTCCCCAGAACAAAACGGTGACAACACACACACACACACACACACACACACACCCCTCTCTTAAAAACCATCATTCTCTCTTTCCTCCTTTATATTTCTTTGCACTTAGGAAATTCAAAAACGTAAACGATCTGTTTTCAGTGATTTTTAAAAAATGATGTAGGGCGTATATCAAGTGGGATGATACATGCTTTACAATTTTTCTTTCCAGGGCTCGATGCTGCAGGGAAAACCACTATTCTGTACATGCTAAAACTCGGAGAGGTTGTTACAACCATTCCAACAATTGGTAAGTGTCTTCCGGGGGGGATTTGCAAATGCATAAATGTTTAATGAGTCCATTAAGGGCCACAGTTAAGAATTGCTCGAAATATTTCAAATTTTCAATGATATATATTGATTAATTCATTATCTTTTGGGTTCATTATCCCATTGACCGCCTCCGTGGTGTAGTGGTTAGAGCGTCCGCCTGGAGAGTGGAAGGTCGCGGGTTCGATCCCCGACCGCATCATACCAAATGACGTTAAAATATGGTACTTGTTGGTCCCTGCCTGGCGCTAGGCGTTAATGGGTACAACAAGGACTGGTTGGCTCGGAGTCAGTATAATGTGTCTGAATATTAGTGGGGATATTCATGCTTCATTGCGGCATGGTATCTCAGTGGGCTAGCACTATAAAACCAGCTTTAGTCTGGGCTAGCACAGCAGCCGCACATACACAAACACACGCATGCACGTCGTCATATGAGCGAAATATTCTCAAGCACGATGTTAAGCCCAATTTCACCTCATCTCATTATCCCATCGGTATGAATATGTCTATTAATTGTTGTCTAATATACTGAACAAGAATAGAAACGCACCACACTTAAATGCACCGACGATGCTCAGATATCATGGGTACATTTCAGTCTGACGGGGATATTTCGTATTATATAGGTGGTGCGTTTCTAATGTTGTTCAGTATATTTGTATATAATATCACTAAAAGAAATAGCTATCCTTTAATGAAACTTTACACATATTCGGAAATACACATTGGATAGGAATATTCCTATCTGTCCTGTTTTTTCTGATTTACGCATCAGGTATATACCACAATATTATTGTGTAAATCCCAACATACAGAAGTTTGTAAATTTACTTAACACCAAAAATGCAAATGTTATTTTACCCCTAGCCATATTTGTAAACAAAATCCATAACGTTTTATGATACTTATAAATGCCAGTGTACTTCTCATGTCAGCGCTCCGAAGAACATGATGTCAAAATGTCACTGTACTATTGGCCTCATGGCCACTCTACGAAATACATCTGTCTGTCTGGAATATTCCTATCAAGGATAGATCAGCCTACTGTAACAGTCAGATGATTTGTTGTTCCATGTATGATGGAAACAGGGCGATTTGCCATCTTCAGGTGACCCTTTACACAAACAGAACTGGCAACCCGTATCTGTAAACTTCCTATCCTCATTCACTGCAGTACATAGCTCATCGAAAGAGTTTTGGGTTTGTCCCTCCACAAAGATTGAATTCAGATTTTGTTTTGTAACTTCAGGTTTCAACGTGGAGACAGTTACATACAAGAACGTCAACATAACAGCCTGGGATGTAGGTGGAAGGGGTAAAATCGTAAGTTTGGGATACTCCTTTGTCGTGTTTGTTTATTTAACGCCGCACTCCGCAGTATTCCAGCTATATGACGGCGGTCTTTAAATAATCGAGTCTGAACCAGACAATCCAGTGACTGATATCATGAACATCAATCTTTGTAATGACATGACATGTGACCGTGACCACCCGATCCCGTTAGTTGTCCATTACAGTAAGCATGGGTTGGTGAAGACCGATTCTAACCCAGTGTCTGAAGGTGTGGCTTGTTTGTCGATTGAAAACGAATAATGCACAGATCACGCGATACACGTGTTTTAGTATGCATTTATAGCTCACCCATATTCACTCCGGGGCGGTTCGATTCCCAAAAGGTTGCAATGTGCGAAGTCAGTAAAACACGTAGTGTGCAACAGAGGTTGATATCCCCTTGCCTTACAAGGAGTGGTTATGATAGTTTGCACCATATCCTATGTAGACCAAATATGCTTATGTCATCGTCGTCACTCCATTCAACCTTTATAAACAATCTGACCAAACATGCAATTCGATGATGAAATGTCTTTTGTCAATTTAGCGTCCTCTGTATCGCCACTACTACCCAAACACCGACGCCATTCTCTTCGTTGTTGACAGCAACGACAGGGAACGTATTGAGGAAGTCAAAGATGAGCTGGGACGCTTGGTTGAGGAGCAGGACCTCGAGGACGCCGTCTTCCTCGTCCTCGCCAACAAGCAGGACCTGTCGGGCGCCATGACAGTACCAGAGGTTGCCGAGGCAGTGGATTTCCCGAGGATACTGAAAGCACATAGTAAGATGAGGAAATATAATTGGTATATCATGAATGCACCATAAAGATGCATTAGTGAAACTTCTGATACATGTTTGAACTCAAGACATATATTAATGCATGTAATGATAAGGCAGTTTTTGTTCTTATGTATAATTTCGTATTTGGATGAGCTTTGTGAGTCCTCTTTCTTACAGTATATCTTGTTTTAAAAATATGACAGACAAGGAATTAATAAGTATTTGTGATAGAGAATGAATTCTAAAATATCTATGGACTGAACTTGGAGAAAACACATTAAGACATTATCTCAGTGAAAGTATTTCATGTATTGATTTAATGTATATGCACAGTTCGCCTTTGACACTATAAGGGGCGTTGGGTAGCCCAGTGGTTAAGACGCGGGTTCGATTCCCTGCATGAGTACAATGCGTGAAGCTCATTTCTGGTGTTCCCCGTCGTGATATTGCTGGAATATTGCTAAAGGCGACATCACACCATACTCACTCACTCACTCACTCACTTTGACAATATAAACATTATCTGTTGACATTTGAAGCTGTTGACTACATATGCAGGTGAGCTACAGTATGACGTCATTGTTGAGTTATAATGAGAGGAACTCATTCAAATGTCTTATTTCAGAAGCGACAGTCATGGCGTGCAGTGCTATCTCTGGTGAGGGTCTTTATGACGCCCTGCACTGGATGTCACAGGCACTTGTCCGCGGGAGGTCACTGAAACGCCCTAGTGACCCGGAAACAGATGGATCTTCGGGGAAGAAGACTGAAAAGTCTCCCTGGTCTCTGTCCACCTACATGAAAGGACCACTGGAGTCCTTGAAAGCGTTCCTACCGAAGCTGGGTTGAACACCAGCTTGTATGATAATGGGTACAATAGCTTACTGTGATAACAGGTCGTGGTTTATTCCCAAATACGACTGCTGGGAACCCAGAGCTGAGCTCGTCTCAACTGAACGGAACCACTGCAGCACCGACCACAATGTATCTGTATATTACTGACTGAGTATAACATGGCACTTGTCATTCGATTTTAGCATGAGCTGTTCATCCTCCAGATTACTATATGAGATTCACCCCAAGAAGTGTCCACTGGTTAATAAAGAATAGAAAACTGTTTTGCCTCAGAAATGATTTCCATACTAGACAGATTTAAGCTTGCATGGGAACTTAACAAGATATTCTTGTTTAGTTCATGACGTATCTTGTTTTTTTCATCACGTACACTGCAATGATCATTTATGGTTGTATTTGATTATATGCGCATTTGTAAATTGTTCTTGTTATATATGAAACGGTATATTGACCGATGTACCGATATATTGCATCACTCTGTATATTACACATAAAAGGAATAATTTGTTTCACAAATTCACTGCATTGGATTAAATATCGTTGCCTGAAAGCAGTCTTGTTATTTGTGACGGAGCCATGTTTCAGCCATGTACAGTTAGGTGCATCTAACAAAGAAGTTAACCAATGCCGCTACACAATATTTCCAACTCGGCGAAAAATATTAAATCCTGCGTGCCAACCAATACCTTTGGGAGAATCGGAACAATTACGTGCATCACATGGATTTAGTGGATCGCAATGCAGTTCTGTCCCTTTGTTGTGTCAGGATCAGCTGAGGTTTGGTTCACATCCATCACTCCTATTTTTCATGGATCAACGGGAAAGAGCCCAGCGTGCGTCACTTTAGTCTGTCTTCCCAAACAAAGCTGATATGTGAGTGAATATTTCAGCAATATCACAGCGGGGGACACCAGAAATGGGCTTCACTCATTGTATCCATGTGGGGAATCGAACCTGGATCTTCGGCGTGACGAGAGAACGCTTTAACCACTGAGCTACCCCACTACCCCTGATGTGTGACGTCACAACCACAAAACTGTTGAGGGCAGCTGTAAACCCAGTTCTCTCACAGATACGTACGTAGCCAGGTCGCTCGATGAGGCTCTACGTCCCTTAGACATGCCAGAACCAGGTGGAGATACAACAGATTATACAATCTACCAATTTGTTGTGTCAGAGACCATATAATTCATTAATAATTTATTATATGGTCTTTAGTTGTATGTGAGATGTAATGTATGAAAGCGAACAATTGAATTTTCTTTTCACAACACCTTCGCTCAGAAAACAATTTTGCGTTGTTGGTAAGCTCGAGGAAGCTCACAGCTGTTTCACTTTGGAAACATAATATGCCAACATTTCATCCGACCCCAAATACTGTATTCCCCTATATTTATAGACAGACCCAGCTGTATGGGAAGAACGATACCTGAAATATATATCCGTTTACGAAGACGAAGAGTTGAATAGATAAAACTCAGTCGTTATGATATCGTCCAAACATACTGGTAATTTGAGCATTCTGCTTGACTTAAAGTATTTCAAGCTCATTGCCAGGGATATTTTACGTGCGCTTGCTTGATTCTCCATGTTGTACACCGTGACGTACTTCCGGCCATCGTGGATTTGCCAGGTTAACAAACATATGAGATGGGGGCGGTATATGTAACAGTCGTTATTGACGATGATTGTGTCATTCGCTCAGTGGCAGCTGACAACATAACTTTGTTTCCGTGTAATTCTCTGAACAGTGCCCATTAACATGGGTCAGTACGTGAGTAGATCGTCACACAGATGGTTTAAGAAGATGGAAGTGAAGCTGATTATGCATGGTAGGTGTACGGTTGTCTGTTAACAGTCCGTTTCATACTTATCATGCCATCCTTATTTTTTTCTTTGGAATTTTACAGTTTTTATCGGTCTTCATATTACACGCTTTAATAATGCTCTAGATCATATTTATATCATGTGTATGTCCAAATCAGGAAGTTATAAAAGTATATATGTAACTAAATAACACTAGTCTCCTTCAAATGTAGGCAGTTGTCACATATTTTGTATTCCCTAGTTTAAGATGATTGTGACTATCCACTGCTGTTTCATACCGAACACGCGTTATAACGAGGCAGGATGCTCATATACTCGGATTTCAGTTCATGTGTAAGATGAAGTTGTCTGTATTAAGTTACTCACATGATTTGTAATTGTTCATTTGATAATCGAACCAACAACGGATTTCCTTAAGCATCCGAAAACCCGCAACACGATGGTACTCATCGAATACCAACACATATATCGCTGAGTGACACAGTAGTATTAGGTTCCGTCATGTTTCTGTGCAGGCCTGGACGCTGCTGGGAAAACAACTATACTGTATAAGCTGAAACTTGGAGAGGTGGTTGACACTAACCCAACCATAGGTGAGTATCACTGCTGAGGGGAGGTGTAGTAAAATGTTAGGACTTGAACCAGAAACACCCGTGAAGATCCGGGGTAGAATAGGTCTTCAGCAACCCATGCTTGCCACAAAAG
>VKKT01001890.1:194971-205370 GCA_008038995.1 Haliotis laevigata | reverse complement strand
AACAATACCTGTCGGCATTGTCAACAACACAAGGACTTATATCTGTGTTTGTGTTGTGCTGTTCTGACCTTGCCCTGCTATGTAGATATTAGCACAACGGCTGCATCTAGACATGCGATCTAAGAATCACACAGTTCACTTGACGGTCAGTCCACGTTAACAGGAAATTAAACATAATCTTCTTTCTGAATCCTGCCATCGAATGCGTTGCTGACAAAACTATTCCCAGCGCATGTCTCTTCACGAGTCAATATTGATGGCTTCTTGACGCTGCCGTGAACGGCTGTACTACGTTGACCTGTACAACCATCTCTATGAATCAATCACATGTATGCCTTCAAAGAATATCGGTCCTATCAACAACATTCACTTCATAACTTCGTTCACCTTTTTTACCAACTATAAAGTTTTTAATTGACGTTGTAAGATACCGGTGTTATAACACCAATAATGCTATATCGACATTGTAACGTGTTACAACACCAATAATGTTATATCGACGTTGTAGGATACCGGTGTTATAACACCAAAAGTGTTATATCGTCGTAAGATGCCTGACAGTGTGTTACAACACCAATAATGTTATATCGACGTAAGATGCCTGTGTTACAAAACCGATAATGTTATATCGACGTAAGATGCCTCTGTTATAACACCAATAATGTTATATCGACGTAAGATGTCGGTGTTATAACACTAAAGAATTTATATCGACGTAAGATGATGATGTTACATCACCAATAATGATATGTCGACACTGTAAGATCCCTGTGTTATAACACCAATAATGATATGTCGACATTGTAAGATCCCTGTGTTATAACACCAATAATGTTACGTCGACATTGTAAGATCCCTATGTTATAACACCAATAATGTTACATTGACGTTGTAAGATGCCAAATCCACAGCAACATTACATCATAAATTACCATGACTTCATGACGTCACGAGCTGTAAGCCGCTTTATCATAAGCTCATAAGCTTACTCACACGTTTATTTCACTCATCCTAAAACCTCGACCCCATTATTCCAACCACATTTTCAACGTTATGACGTTGTATAAAATAAAAACACAACATTATTGTAACAGTCACGACTACTACAAGTCCTAATGCTGATATCCAAGAGACCAAAATATTCAGCTGACCGAGAAGTGACCAATGAGTATAGTGCCTTACTACTTCCTAACGTCTTGGTCAGACAAGCCATCGGTTGACGATGTTGGTAACGTCCTGTCGAGACACGACGGAGCTCCAACGGGTCAGCTATCTTGCCAACACGGTAACTTAACTTCCAATCGCCTCTTCGAACCAACACGGATGATAGTTTGCTGATACCTTTTCCATGTTGTTAAACAGTTACCCAACGTCAAAATCATCTGAATAGCGGAAAGCAGGACATGGTCCGATGACGTTATATTTCAAGAAAAGTTTTTTTTCTACACTGACCATATCTTCTATTGATGTTCATAGCATTTACTGTTACAAGCTTCGTTTGACTGATAACAGAGGTCGGTTGATTTGTTGTTCTCGTTTGTATTAACAATCGAATTTACTGTTATTCTTGAGATATCTATGAAGAAGTAATGATGTCATCATATGTTTTAAATTAAATTATACAGCCGCTGTCTCAAAGGTTAATGTGTTGCTTCAGGAGAACAGCTTGATGTTCTCATGAACATTACGCACGCAACAATGCATCCCTACGGCTGCAAACGTGATTGTATGAATATAATAGTTCTGACATCAATCCTAGTTACTACTTCAAACAGTAAGATGTTTAACCGATATTCTATTTCACGTTTTCAATATAAATTCTCGGCACGCTCTTGAGACAAAAAGTGTCGGGTTGATATTGTCATAGTTTGCAATATGCCTTGTTTCAGATGCCACGTGGGCGGTGGGGTAGCCTAGTGGTTAAAGCGTTCGCTCGTCACACCGAAGGCCTGGATTCGATTCCCCACATAGGTACAATGTGTGAAGCCCATTTCTGGTGTCCCGTGTTATTGCTGGAATATTGCTAAAAGCGGCGTAAAACCAAACCCACTCTCATTCAGATGCCACGTGATCGTTATTTGCATCATAACCTGTTTTCTTGTTCGCGCCTTTATGCATCAACGTACCACCAACGCATATGACCGATATATAATCTGTCCCATTAACCAACTGTCTGTAATATATCATGCGACCTTGCAGAATATCATCAGCAGATCAGACACGTTAAATGAAATGATCAAATCACTAAGGCTTCGGTGTGTACCGGGCACTGTGTGGAGTTCTGAGACATATCGATATGCTGCTAATGACGGAGGGCTGCCCGAACCCCTAACAGGGTCAATATAACGCCAATCGCATTATGCGGTTAAAAGTCTTATCGTGACTGTATCGATTACCGCTGTTCTATCTAGTATCTAGTAATTCATCTAGCCATGTGATAAATGCCCCACAAATACGTCTGTTCATTCGGGTTTTCAGTTTGCAATGAAAGGGCTATTTCTTTGTCGTTGGTGTGGATTAATAAGTGACTTTCATATTGAGCACTAGCATTCTGTATTCGATATACTTTCGTAGGTAGATCTATATTTCAAAAGGAAAGCAACTACGCACGCACACACACGCTTTCATATTGAGCACTTGCATTCTGTATTCGATTTACTTTCCGAAGTAGATCTATATTTCAAAAAGAAAGCAACTACACACACATACACACACGCGCGCGCGCACGGACCCGCCTCCATCACTCACTCACTCACGTCCTATTAGTGGTGGTATCATGGTAAAAGCAGCTTACCCATAAGAAAAGAAACCCAAGCTCAATGTTAACTTTTTCAAAAGGCACAAGCCTCAACCTTTATGCCTTTTCTCCTGACATACAAAGCAGCGAGTAGTGACCTCGCGGTCTTGCAAAACGGGTGCAGTACACCTGTAACAAGCCAAAATTCTTTCGATACCACTTAATACCACTACTTATAAACTCCCCTTCATATCAGCTGCGTCCTGGTTTAAATGTAGGTATGTGAAATATACACGTTGTTTAATCCCTGCCGTAGATATTACACACAAGAGAGGGATAGGCGACCACAGTGCCGTTACATGTTACCAGCGATCACAAACCAGCTCATATGCTTACGGGGGCGGTGGGGGAGCCTAGTGGTTCAAGCGTTAGCTCGTCACACCGAAGACCCGGGATCGATTCCCCCACATGGGTACAATGTGTGAAGCCCATTTCTGGAGTCACCCCGCCGTGATATCGCTGGAATATTGCTAAAAGCGGCGTAAAACCATACTCACTTACTCACTCACATGCTTACGTCATTCGACATTATAGAAGGCAAGAGATATATTTTAGGTCCAGTTAATTGCATGACATTACATCCAGATCAGTGATTCAAATGTTGCAATTCCGACTGATCAACTCAACAATCTTGCCTATGTATTTATACAAGGGAAAGTTACTAAGCCTTTGAAACAACAGAATGTTTGCTAGTTATTCACTATGACGGAACCGGCCGTTCTCCAAGCAGTTCCGACCTGCGTGGACACTGACAACTGACCGACACATGTGTATTGACCCGTGGTAAATGGGGTCATTGGTCAAATTGATACTGACCTTAATTTCGCAGTCCAGCTTGTCAGTTAAGACATGTTCATATTGATCGGACATGCATAATTGAGGTTTAATGTGACGGGACATTTTCCAGGAGTATTATCAAAGTCCGTATGCCCAAGGCACAGTTTGGGAGGTGCCTGTTCTCCACCGTAATAGTAACAGTGTTGACTTTTTGTCTTTCTGCTGGCGGTCTGTAAATAATCGAGTCTGAACCAGACAATCCAGTGATCAACAGCATTGGCACCAGTCTACGCAATTGGAATACGATGACATGTGTCAACCAAGTCAGCGAGCGTGACCACCTGGTCCCGTTAGTAGCTTCTTACAACTAACATGGATTGTTGAAAACCAGTTTTTGCCTGGGTCTTTACGGGTCTGTTGAATATTGAGTGCATTTGACTTTACAATAAAGTTGGAAAACAGAATTGAAAAATTCAAAACTTTACCCATACTTCAATCACTCAATCAAGAAAATCAAGACGCCGCTCTATTTTTGAATGACACCTTACAAACTTGCTGCAAACGACCCGTGTACATTTCTGTCGGCCTCGTGTTGCACGTGCACCCCGTGCGGATGTGGCGTCATGTCAAGAAGAGCCGAAGGTCGTCGGTTGAAACGGCTGTGGCGGCATATTGGCGGCATTTTACTTTCCGAATATATGGCTGCAAATTCTCATCACAAAATACAATTTCAGTGCATAAACTAACATTTAAACGACATTTACTCAAGGGAAGAAACAAATTAGATGCACATGCTGTGTCTCTTAATAATCCCGTGAAATGAAGAACTGTTCCTATCATCCGACGGCTTTCCCGTGCATCCTAGAATGCACGTGCAGCACGAGGAAGGCTTAGACAGTGTATCCCAAGCTCGGTTCCCGTGTGAAAAGTTCATTGATAAACGTTAAGGAGAAGTAAAGCTGTGGGGGAAAAATGATTACAATAGTTCAATAGTGTTCGCGTAAAATATGCTTTCCTACCACCCCTTAAACGAAATGTATACGTCCGATTTTTATTTCTGTTATACTTTGTTTCTGAACCACTTCAACCCCAACTCGGAATTATACCAATAGAAGAAAATCGGTAGTCCATGGCCACAAAATGAGACATTTAAGGTCATCAGTGTTTTTGGCAGGACTGGTTACATCAAATAATTCATCTGTGTAACAAGAAGTAAGCACGGGATCAGTTTATGTGGAACGCTGTTTTGAACAGTATTTGAAGTGTTGTAGCAGAGTGGTGTTGTAGCTTGACGTTGGGTGGTGGGGTAGGCAAGTGGTTAAAGCGTTCGCCCGTCAGGCTGAAGCCCGGTTTAGATTCCCCTTATGTGAAGCCCATTTCTGGTGTTTCCCGCCAAGATATGGCTGGAATATTGCTAAAAGCGGTGTAAAGCTAAACCCACTCACACAGCTTGACATGGGGCGAAGCCGACAATCGCAGACTCCTGGCACCCACAGGGGGAAACTATGCAGAAGCTAACAAATACCGCAAAACTGACGACATGTCGCAATGACCCTCGTGTTTTTTATTGATCAGTAATTAAGTCCATTAAGAAACTGTATACAGAGGCGGTATTATCCATTATAGGGAGAAAACTATTCTCAGTCTCTGTATTCAGACAATGAAGTTGCCGATAAGGATCGAAATCTCTATGTCAAAACTATTTAGACAAATACCTTACTGGAAACTATTCCAACTAAAATGGACAAATCTTATAAACTCACAAAGCAGATATAAATCGTTGAAGGGTATGGTCAGATTTGCAATCGCAAGTTTAAATTAATAAATGACAACAAAATGTTAATGTTCACTGGCAAACCTTTAAACATGCGGACATTATAGCTAATAAAATGTCTTCATATTGACAATATGACTGAGGGTGAACCTATCTCTCGTTCAATCAGTCTCAGAGACAATGTCCTATAAAAGACGCACGTCATGTCTGTTGTCTTGCTGCCTGAATATTCATTGCATCATTAGCATTTAGCATGAGGACCTCATCTAGTTCCAGACGCCATTTTATCTACCTGTGTACATAAACATTAAGACCGCTGTCGTAGCTGACGTTTGCTTATCTTGGATATCAATTCCATCCCCGCCGTCTGGGACAATCGTCTCCGTCCTTTCAGTCAGAGCATAATTAATCTTCATTTTACAATTTTCCCACTTTCCCAGACATATTGATATCCATATTGACCAAACTTATTGCTGGTTTGGAACGTGATGACCATTGTCCTGGTGGTCAGTGGTGATAATCATTATCGACTGGACGGACAGCAGGACTCGCATACCAAGTGGCGTTCCTTGGCCTTGTCGTATCTGCACACAGGCCAGAAATAGAGAAATTCTGATTTTTCTGATGAGACAACTTTCCAGTAAATCCTTACTTCAGATTCCGTATCACGATTGCTGTTCAAGAAAATTTATGAGCATATAGGAGATGCACGGTGAAGTGAATTGAGTTCAGTTGAGTTGAGTTGGGCTTTACGGCATTATTTAAGCCATATAGTGACGAGAACAAGTCTGCAGTCATAGATATTTAAATTCAAGTACACGTTGAAGTGAGTGCATAAGTATACTTTTATATTCCAGCAATATCACGGCGGGGGACACCAGAAACGGTCTGTACACATTGTACCCGTGTGGGGAATCGAACCCGGGTCTTCGGCGTGACGAGCAAACTACCAGGTGACCTCACCGCCCCAGATACACGTTGAAACGGTGCACTAAACATCTCAGAGACTGCACCACAGATAAATGAACATTTGATAGGTTACTTCAGCGAAAACAAAATACAATATGTCGAGCAGAATGTTTTAAAAGCCTGTCAACAATGATGAACAATGAACAGTAACAAATTGTTCCACAAAAAAATAATTTCAGATAGATATAGAACGTATGTGCAAATCCTGTTGGCACTGACAACTGAATAGACACACCAACGTGCCGCTGAAAATATGTTCCATACTCGGAACTATAGTCTGATCTCAAAGGCGTCGAAAAGAACCCAACTAAATGTTAAGAACAGATTATACTATTTTCAGGTAGGGGATTTTCTGTTGAGCTATGGGTGACAGTTGAAACTTGTGCTTTCAGCAATTCAGAAATATTGTATTTTTAGTTCTCCAAGCGTCAATTGTGTTTTGGCAGAACGTTTCGTTGATTTGTAAGCTTGTGTTTTTGTATAAAACATTATTTTAAAATTCGTTTCGAGCTTCGTCTGATTTCATCGTGTCGGTTTACACGGGTCCGGTTTAAGAGAACCAATATTTCAGAGAACAGTAGAGGAAACATTGCTCTCAAGTCTCATAAAAGAAAATTGTTCAATGGCTCTTAAGCGAAATTATATGTGTCGGATCCTTCATTCAGAGATCGGAATTGTAATCCTTGCCTTCAACAGCCTATTAAACAGTCATTCCATTATATTCAGATAGTTTCTTGCGGCCATTATGGGTAATATCATTTGGTGTGCAATGGTTTGTAAAGTTTAAAAGGCCGGGTCAGTTATTGTTCGCAGTTATTGTGAAAATGATCCACCGTTGTTCTTTATGTCTGCATTAACAGAAATACACATTAACTGGTGACAACAATAGTGGCAATTTAAAGTAACTGTGAAGATGTTCTTGTTGGTCGTTTAGCGAATCGCTTAGGCTATCTCCTTGGGCTTTCTCTGAAGACTACATGTGTGCCGTACATAGTGCTTTCGAAGATTAAAACAGTTATACGAAGTGAATATAATTTTGCACAGTGAAAATATGGCCACTATTCCAGCGGGGACATCAGAATTGCCGTTATATATTGTACCCAACTGGGAAAGGAACTGGGACCTTTGATATGACGAGCAAACGCTTTACAGGAGACTCCGGTCTTCCGCTTCTTTATCCAATGAAAAATGTACGATTTTTCCATATGTTGCCTGTATTCCTCATACAGCATTGTGGTAACAACGATAGATCCATCCCCCGTTAGTGAGTGAGTGAGTGAGTTTAGTTTTACGCCGCTCTTAGCAATATTCGATACATTGTAGGCAGGTATGCGACAACTGGAAGATGTGTCACTTAGGGGTATATAATGCTATAGTGTATTATATGTTATGCTTATTTGTTGTTTAACGCCGCATTAAATTTGGCGGTCTACATCGCGTCTGGACCAGACAATCTCGTAACTGACATCGAGAGCATCGAAATACACAACAGGGATACGATGACATGCCTCAACACAGTCAGCAAAGATGGCCCCCGGATCCTGTTTTTCGCCTTTTACGACAAGCAGGCGTCTGTGAAGAACATACTATAAAGTAGTGAGTGAGTTGAGTTTGATGCCACGTTGAACAATATTCCAGTTATATAACGACGTGCCTAGTTAATGCCGGATGACAGCCCTGAGTGATGCAGGTGTTGTCCGTTTACCACTTGGTGAAACACACGGGCATTGGAGGGTTGGCTTTTTTGGTTGGTTGTTTTACGCCGCACTTAGCAATATTCCAGCTATATGGCGGCGGTTTGTAAATAATCGAGTCTAGACCAGACGATCCAGTGATCAACAGCATGGGCATCGATCAACACAATTGGGATACGATGACACGTGTCAACTAAGTCAGCGAGCCTGACCACCCGATCCCGTTAGTCGCTTCTTACGACAAGCATAGGTTCTTGAAGATCCGTTCTAACCCGGATCTTCACGTTTGGCATTGGAGGGAATCTACTGACATTGTCAGGCGAATCTCGGATGCAAAGAAATAACTGAAGAAGTATATGATATGATATGACAATACGATCCAAAACCTACACAATGATATCATCGTAATGTTATTCTAATTATCTCAGTCACCAGCCGAAAACGATTCCATTGGACGTTCCATTGGAGGTAATACCTTTTGGAAATTTGAAGAATGGGACACGAGGAATCAGCGATGACCGGCTGTAGTGGTTGAGACGTATTTTAAGGTAACAATATCATCATGCGTCTAAACACGTGTACGGATTGAGCCTGGTGGAACATGGTTATCGCCTCCTGATACACATGCGGGATTGGGGCCAGCTGCAATACCAATGTCTGCGACACATGCAAGGGGCATTATCTTCTGAGCTAGCAGCTCTGTTTATGAGACCTTGGAAATTGAGGTACAATCACGGAGGTTTTTATGAGGAGCTTATGGGATACTCTATTGCTGACCCCGAACGAGCGGTCACCTCTGACCAATGGTCAAGCATGGAATTGTCATGAAGACGAACGGGAACAACAATGCTAATCTGTCCGTTGATGGTATGTTGATAACACGATGTTTGGCATAAGAGGAAACAAATCTGTCAATCTTCGATAATAATGTTCGCGTGCACAGTCACCCTGAAAGGTGATTTTATGTGGGTGGGCTTCGTTAGAGTTTTTAATCAAAGGGACGCGAGGTGAGGATTTTTATGCTTGACAACTATTCTCGGATTACATGCTATCTAAACAAACATGTGTGTGTGTCTGGGACGTTATGCAACACTGTGGTGTCATATTACACCGGCTAAACCCGTCCTTGCATTACACATCGATAATGGATTTAATACCATACATGGCTGAACTGTTCTTGTTCTTGTTTGTTGAGAGTCGGGGAGGGGGGTGTACATGTCTATTACTCTTGTAATGATTTATGCAAATACGACATAAAGGTGCAATATGCATTTAAATTTGAGCACCAAACCGACGCTCAGTCTAATTGCAAGGTCTTTCCTGAGGCATTGATCTTCAAACTTCTTACACGGTCTGTTTAAGCTTCTTTGTATATTTTTAATTTCTTATATAGTTTCAAATAAGTATTACCCGGCAACATCTAGTACTATATTTTTAGCAAACATTCATCAAGTAAGGGAAGGAAAATATTGGATGGATTCTTCTGTCAAAAAACTAAGATATCTAATGCATTCTTAATGAGGCGAGACAATATGACCAAGGCAAAGATTTACTTCGCGGTATGGTTGCTGGGGAACCGGTCAGATGTTACACATACTTTCATTTATACTATTTTGGCCTATCGTTCACAAAAAAAGGTACTGAACATTCGAGGAACTAGTGAATCGATGAGGGACTCCCTGGGCAGGGGGTGGGGTGGGTGGGGGTCACATATTCAGTCACATATTCGGATGAGACGTTGAAGCAGCCATGCCGTGTGTGGATGGCTTGTAGATCAACAGGTTTCACTCTCTATCAGATCCCATGATACATGGGATGTAACCCGGCTCAATACCAACATAGATTTAACAATGGACATTTGTACACTGGGCTTCTTAAGTGCAGATTGTCCTACTCTGCCAGGGATATCCCCCTTTTAGTATTCAGACATCTGAGCAAGTTGGGAAAGCGGCGATCTGTGCCACTTCGGATCACATATATATACTCAATACAGATAAATATATGAACGGTTGAGCTGATTCTGGTGGCGGTAATACATTTTATGTATGAATCTACATGGACATCAAATATCACGACCATGGCTCAAAGCTTTAAAGCAATAGTCATATCAAACTGAAAAAAACATTTAACAGCTACCGGGAAATAGTAGGTATAATGACCCGGATATTTGAAAAAATATCATGATAAAATAGTGAAGAGACATAGTGGGACAGAAATATGAAAACAGTAATATCTCATGTAGATTATATTGTGTGTTATCTTCACATCAACACGGGGAATTCAGGATACGTTTGGACCCCAGTAATCTATTCGTGACGTCTTACGACCGTCGTAGTGTACAACGTGTAGAAGTGTCCTGACCCAACCGTGGCGTCTTACGGCCGTCGT
>VKKT01001890.1:134027-144263 GCA_008038995.1 Haliotis laevigata | reverse complement strand
GCGCTACAGTGCAGTTAGATGTTGTCCTTGACTTGATATATCAGGGCGCTACAGTGCAGTTAAATGTTGTCCTTGACTTGATATATCACGGCGCTACAGTGCAGTTAGATGTTGTCCTTTACTTGATATATCAGGGCGCTACAGTGCAGTTAGATGTTGTCCTTGACTTGATATATCAGGGCGCTANAGTGCAGTTAGATGTTGTCCTTGACTTGATATATCAGGGCGCTACAGTGCAGTTAGATGTTGTCCTTGACTTGAAGCACACTTATACTGTCATTGCCTGGATACAACACTGTACCCATTGTTGGCCACGTCAGCGAACATTTGGTAAAGTCATCTACTTTTTCAAAGAAAGTAAAGCAACCATCCGCTATTTATGTTAACCTTTTATCAATAGTTCATACATAGTAATTACCTTTATATACGTTCAAGTAAATGAAAAGCAAATATTCTCAGTTTTTTCCGGCAACCCAAATTTCTATTATATATTATTGTTTCATATCTTTAAGCCATTGAAACAGTGCCCGTCGGTGACTGTTCGGTGTTTGAGAGCATCTTTGGCCACAAAATTCTGACCACCCAAAAAGCAGTTCTAAATACAGAACTTGGTAATACATTTGACACAAAACGCTATGCGTCAAACTGGATCACTGGCGGAATTTTTCAGATGAACTTAACTTATTCATCTTCCCAGGGTATTGGTGTTGATAACATGCGTGCGTACGTGCGTGCCTGTGCTAGTCAGGACTAATGCTGTCTTTCTGTTACGCCGCACTCAGCAATATTCCATCTATATGGCTGCGGTCTCTAAATAATCGAATCAGGACCACACAATCCAGTGATCAACATCATGAGCATCGATCTACGTAATTGGGATACGATGACATGTGTCAACCAAGTCAGCGAGCCTGACCACCGCATCCCTTTAGTCGCCTCTTACGACAAGCATGGGTTACTGAAGATCAGTTCTAACTTGGAACTTCACGGGTTAAATGACAAAGGTGATGAAGAGGAAGATGATTGGATCCGAATATCTGAGGTATGCGAATCCCTCCTTTGCGTCTAAAGTTACATTGTTGTCAAATTATCCCAGTGGCAGTGACAGCAATACCTGATATGAAAACTTAATACCCTCCACGTAAATTATATCATCTAAAAAACACTTACGGAAGACGAAAATGGATTACAATTACTGTCATCACCCTGAATCTAAATCCTGTTATCTTTCATCAACATAAAATAACAAAAAAGTTGACAGCTCAGAATGTGAGGAAAATGGATTTCGCATAAAATCTAAAATGTAATGACATATAATTTCAATCCAGGCAATGAAGTAATACACTATGGCAACTGCACTGGATGCACCAGGATCCACCACTACGGCTTGGATCAATTCTGTCAGGGTTAAATATGTCCCATGATCGTGTTATTTTAATTGCAGTGTCAACTGTATATACTGCAAATAATTATGACTGATGCCAAGCACTTGGACGAAATGGTTGATATTGTCGGATATGTTTGGACGCATGGAACAATTTGATCCAGATATATGTATCCACACATTGAGTTAAATCGACACAATCGTGAGTGTTTGGCAATATATGTAATTTAGATTCCCTTTTGGATCCGGAAACCAAATGTACGGGTAAATGCAGCATTATGTCCGGTGTGTGTCGAGAAAATATCTGTTTGTGGTTCGGATTATCGTCACCATCAGTTATGTGCTGCTCGCCATGATAATCATTAATATCACTGATTATTTATTGTAAATTGTTCTTACATTGTGATCATGACAACATATGTCACCAATGCTACCGTGAATAACAGGATGATATCGTCCGTCTTTAGAGCCCGGAATTGTCACTTAAAGTCATCTTCGTATTCACAATAACTCATTTAGCGGTGAAAACAGCTACAATGCTGGTGCCACGACATTAATCAATATTCACACACTCAATTAACACGGATAAAATACATCACTGAGCATTTGTATGATATTAAATGTGTCCATATCTATTTCCTGATATTCGAGATATGTTGTGTATGAACACACAGATATAAGAGTTCGATTTGATTATTTATTTGTCAAAGCAATAACGAGCCACACGTATCCAACAGAACAAATGATGAGCAGGTCATTCAGATATATCTATAACAGCTTGACGTGGGGCGTGGTGGGCGAGCTGGCTAAGGTGCCAGGCAAGTGATCCAGCGAGGTTGAGGTGTCGGGATCGACATGAACGGTGCCATGAACACGTGCAAACACCTAGTTGCGGGTACAGCAACGTGCAGTAAACTTGGACAAAGTACTGTGACTATGTGTCAGAGTCCACCCAACTGTGAATGGGTACCTCGTTAGGATGAGAAAGCCACAAAAAACTCGGTGCGCCTAGTGGCTGCAAGAGTGTATACTCCCCAGGGAGTTGAGATTGATAATTCGATGTGCCATTGAGATTGACATCCAATGATCGAGGGAAAGAATACCAGCGCCTTGAGCATGCACTATTTTCGTCGATATGTGCGCTATATAAATATCCTATAATAATATTAGTGTTTGGTTGATGTCGTCAGTAGGTCGTTGTCCATAGAACATCTGCGACCTAACACTACACATTGCATCTATTCCGTTTGTCACGGCTGTTTAGGCTACACAATGAAGTAAAAGTCAAAAGAATTATGTTTACAGTGCCACAATGCAAAGAATATGACACACAATTCGGACGAGATGATCCACTTGACCTGAGTTTTTGTTGATTTCACTGAATCCTGCAGTACGATTCTTCAGCTTGGCTTGACTTTGTGCCTTCAACCTTACGATTCTAGTAAAATCATACACATTTTAATAATCTATAATTTATAGAACACCATCGATATTACCTGTTATGTTCCGCCCAAATAAGAATTTTGATGAAAATCCAGAAGTAAAGCCAATACTCCTACTATATTTGGGTCCTTTGAAGCCAGAGTTCAAGTTTCCAATTTCTGTTCAAGTTTCCAAACTTTCCACAATTAACCTTCTCCACTTAGCTCCTCAAGGAGGTGATATAATAAATCATGTTTGAAGCTATTAAAATATATTTATTTCAATCCATTACCTGACAAGGCAGCCTAAGCCGTTATTTCCTGTATGTGGTGTTGATGTGTATTCCATCACTGCATCCCGTAGCAGAGTAATTTATAATGCTTCTTTGCTGCCTGTGACCAGCGAACGTCATTTCTTACTGAATAATGTCAGACTTTGAAGTTTCGAGAATCACTCTTTGGAGGTTCCCAAAATTATTACGAATCGCGCTGATTCATCGAGTGGGTTTTAACGACCTGTAACGGAGGAGCCTATGAAAATTGGTGAGAATTATCTTCTGGTGCACTGGCATTAAAACATTGCTTTCTTATCTTCAAATATGACTGGAAGGGGCGCAACTAGTGGAAACTAGTTGATTTGTTCACAATATATGATATGGACACTAAAATACATACAGTTCATAGAGGATGGCTGTAAAGTTCCTGCATACCTGGGAGGGTGATGTTATTGAATATCAGGTTCCGTCATCATAAACACTCTAGTATTACTGGTCAGTGGAGAACGATAATTTCTAATCCTGCGCTACTTTATATAAGGTTCTCCTCACTTTCTAACAACACCTCACGCAACCCACTTTAACTGGTTATGTGACGGCTTTGACAACAAGTGCTACATCGAATTTCGAAAACCTAGTCAGGATTTTGACTACCCAAATTCGCCACTAGTACTTTAATATCTCAGAACCTCAGGTTCTGGTCATAAAAGTTGGTGGGTAAATATCACTGGCGTGGACGCGAGTCAATGTTCAGGCTGCGTGTATCCATAACCTGTAAGGGTCAGGGTCAGGGTCAGGGTCACGGCCAGGGTCACAGGGTCTGGGTCAGGGTCACGGCCAGGGTCACGGTCACAGGGTCTGGGTCAGGGTCACGGTCACAATGATGGTCCTACATTTGTCATGATACTTAAAAACGTCAGGGAGAACAATATGCCTCCTGATACCGTGGATCGTCCTGTTAACTTCCGCATCCACTGGGTATAGCTGGACGTGGCCATATTGGCATGGCACTGCTCTCAAACCACGTGGCTGGAGTACAACTGATGCCACGTTTACTTCTATGTTTCTTAAACCGATACCTGTTTATATTCAGTTTTAAATCAACAAAGTATAACGCCGCAGTCATCAATAGTTCAACCTATATGGCGGCAGTCTGAAAAGAATCGAGTCTGGACCAGACAATCCACTGATCAACAGCATAACCGGGACTTGGATACGATGACATGTGTCAGCCAAGCCAGCGAGCCTGGTAAGCATCACGTGCATCGATGTACACAGTTGGGATAATAATCGACTCAGGACCAGACAATCCAGTGATCATGAGCATCGTTCTACACAATTGGGATACGATGACATGTATCAACCAAGTCACAAAGCCTGACCACCCGATCCCGTTAGTCGCCTCTTACTACAAGCATGGGTTGCTGAATAGCAAATCTAACCCGAATCTTCACGGTTTGACTCAACACCTGAAAACACACCATTCCCAGGCGGGTACGAACAAAAGTAGTGGTAAAGGATGCAGCTTATTGAGGCGATTGTAAAGGGCACTGGTAAACCAATGTAATAAGACGTCTGTGTGGGCAGGGTAGCCCAGTTGGTACAGGGTTCGCTCATTATGTCCAAGTTCGATTTCCCACATTACCGTGATGGTGTTGTAATGACACTCAATCACAGGGGTGAATTGAACTTGCGAACGTTTAACAATTAACTGATCTACACACCTTCCGTTCTTGTAAACATTTGATAGATGCATTGTTTACTTGACGGGAGTACAATATATGTGTCCATTTGAAACCCGAAAGCCAGAACTACTGGCGTGGTGAGCAATAGCTTCAGCAGCAAATCACAGACTTCCAAATTTTGACGAAAAGTGTCCAAAAGCAAGTATACATTAGTTTTGGGGCCACAAAGATGTTATTGTTAGTTTTGTGAGCGGAACATTTCCTCCATCATTCACCACCGTTGGTAAATTTAAGAACGGTTGTGCGAAGTTGCACCTCTCAACTCTCATTACTGTTGGATTCCTGATGACACTGAGCCTGGGTATGTCAGTACCGTACCCCCAGGGGACTTTAACATCCTTAATGATCATCCATTTCATCTGGAAAAACTGGTGACCCATTTTACTATGGTACCTTGATGAAGCCAGGAAATTCTGGTGGTGCGTTCACATTCATAAAGATATGAGTCGAACATGTCTGAATCGTAAGTGAAGTGGAATGTTAGACACATAAATACGTCGCTGCTTTAAGTACTTTATTTATGTACTTGTCTTGACTACAGTAGATGTGTTTACACAATGTCCTCCACAGAGGCAGTTCTCTTGCTGGAGGCAGAACGGGAGCATTTGTATGTTCTCATACAATTTAAAGGAATTCAAACGATTTTAAGGAGTTTCTATAAAAATGATTACATAGCATCTATATAGAAAACTATATCGAAATACACGACTAACCCTCTTCAGTTAATTCACAAACAAAACCCGCCTATTTCCTTTCTTTGAAGAAGAAGACATTGTATTTTCAATATACATATAGACGCAAGGCGACCCTTTCCTCGATTCCCCGACCGAGGTGGTTATCAAGATGACTATGTCTTCACGCTGTGTGTAATACACATTAGCTGTAGTCGCTGAAATGTAATCTTTTAGATTTTGTGTGCTAACCATGCTTCGTTCGTTACACATTAGATCTGTAATAACTCCGAATCTGATTCACGCCATCATCAAAACATTGTAATCTGCATGACAGAATAAGATAATTAGAATTCTCAATAATTAGAGACCGACGAAGAAGCAAAGTACACATGTTGGCGCTGTCAAAGCTGCCTTTAAACAGTGTGTGGCAGACAAACATTTAAAACCATTATCCCCAAAACTATTAGTGTTATCAGTCGAAGCGTACAACTTTAGACAAGAACATTGCAATCAATGCTGTCAAGGACAACGTTGCATCTCGCAGTCATTATTGTCAAGGACAATATTACAGCCGTAAGTCACTACTGCAAATGACAATGTTGCAAAACGCACCTTTACTGTAAAAGACAGAGAGGAAACTCGCACCCTTACTGTAAAAGACAGAGAGGAAACTCGCACCCTTACTGTAAAATACAGCTCGAACCCTTTACTGTAGCAGACAGAGAGGAAACTCGCAAACACTACTGTAAAATATAATAAGACAATATACAAACCACTACTGTAAAATATAATAAGACAATATACAAACCACTACAGTAAAATATAATAAGACAATATACAAACCACTACAGTAAAATATAATAGGACAATATACAAACCACTACTGTAAAATATCATAAGACAATATACAAACCCTTACTGTAAAATATAATAAGACAATATACAAACCACTACAGTAAAATATAATAGGACAATATACAAACCACTACTGTAAAATATCATAAGACAATATACAAACCACTACTGTAAAATATAATAAGACAATATACAAACCACTACAGTGCAATACGGAAAGGCAACCCGTAACCATTTACTGTAAAATACAATATTGCAACTCGCAAACACAACTGTAAAAGACAACTCGCACACTACTGTAAACAAAACAAGGCAACTCGCACCAACTAAAATCAAAGATTATTAGTCCAACCCTGAACGTACTGTAAGAAACAGAAAAATATAAGTATTATTATCAAAACCATTTATCGTCTCTACAGCATTAAAAAAATCCTCGACAAGAAGAAAACCTTTGCTTTACTGGTCTAGATTTGTGAAACGTAGGTGAAAAACAACATTACGAACACTGAAATAGAAAATGCTATATGATTACTAAACACCAGCATGAACAACCTTTACTCTCAATATTCCTACCAGGTGACGAAATGGGCGACGGATGTGGCACACAAGGTAAGGGTCGATACCAGTAATCGCACGCCCGGAGGACCCACTCACGTGATAAGTGAGAGTAGACTAGCCATGAAGACATTCGTAACGTGTAGCAAGATCAACCATCACGCTCTTAACTCCACCCGTAGGCCATTGCTCTCTACCAAGGAACAGGCTTAATGACTGCAGCGTCCGTGTTAGGGATTATCAATCATCGACATCTGGGTTGAGTGGTATGATGATTTCCAGAAAAGGGTCCAAGGATTGAGAGAGTTTTGTGTGCCTGTTTTCACAGATGCAATTTGAGTTCCGCGTATGCTTGAACAAGATTTAATACAAGGCGTGTTATTGATAACATTCTTGACATTTCCCCGGTTATGAGACATAATGGGTAGATGTGAGGGGGCAGTGAGTTGGATTTGTCATTGCTCAAGAGTATTATAGTACTTTTAGTGTAACCATAAAGCCAAAATGGAGTCCGGAACGACGGATACAAGTCACGAACACGTGTGATCCTGGGCCTAGATTTTCAAAGCTCTCTTGGCGCTAAGATAGTCGTAAGTTAATGATAATGTATGGCACTTACGACTATCTTTGCGTAAATTTTAAGAGATCTTCGAAAATCTAGGCCCTGGAATATGAAGAATATGGACGCTGGATCAACGGATCAGGGCACAAAACTGAGATTGGAACTCTGAACTACAACTTGAGTAATGGTGCAGACTGAAGTTTAAAATCAAAGTAATTTGAAAATCCAGTCAGCTGAAAGTGGTAAACGTAAATTGTCGAAATGCAGTATTGAAGGTGATATTTTTTTTGATCATATATTATTTATTTGAAAATAATGATCAAGAAACTACCGGGTGAGGGGACTGGAATCATGGACCTGCTCACTGGTCAGCCGTTTGTTCTCATCTCCAATATAATTTCTCAGATATCAGTGGAACACAGTGTAACCAAAAACCGAAACCACTGCTCCGGGAAAACTGCTTAGTCAGTCAAAATAACAGCTATGTGTCTTTGCATAAATACTTGCGATCAGTATGCAAAATAGTTTCCAAATTTTGCTAGCCAGTCGGGCTAGCTATGCCTGAAAGTTACTAGCCCACAAAATAATTCACTAGCCCCAAATTTGAATGTAGACAGTAAGCAAAAGATTACAAAAATAGATGAGAATAAGATATTGTCGGCATGACAAGGGTTCCATCATTAAGCTGCTGATATGACTTGCAAGATTTAAAAGTGTATTATAACTTAACAAGTCGGAGAGAATGGTGTATTTACAAATGACCCCATGAAAATGCACTCGCTAGTCGGGCCAGTGGCTAGAAATTTACTGGCCCGACTGGATTTTACTAGCCATGGGCTAACGGGCCAGTTGCTATTTCGCACACTGCTTACCACTGAAAAATACATACACAACACGCCTCGGAATTTTGCCAATTGTTCCCTTATAGCTTCCTGATGCTTAATGAACCATGGTCATTCGTGTCACAGTTGTGAGCTTCATCTGGAAAGAGGTCAAACACCGCTTACGGCGAAAGTGCGTCGAGAGTTACAAAGTCGAGAGTTACAAAAAGCACGTACACATGTTCTGTTAGTAAACATTGTGTCCATGTGGGAAATCGAACCCGGGTCTTCGGTGTGACAAGCGAACGCTTTAACCACTAGGCTGCCCCACCGCCCCTATTGCTAATGAACTTGTGTGCATTTTCTTTCATAATTATCCGAATGCTGCCGATTCGATGTAACATATCTGTGCACAGTTGTTTCAACTTGCACGTGCCAGGATGGACCAATTTGTGTCAAGATCATGGATCACGATATCGAGTGTTTCCAAGGTTTACATTTGCAGCGATAAGTCACAGGAAAAATAATTTGGTTTCCGGACACCGGAGACCTATATGCAAGAAAATGGACTCTAAAGTTTCAAATAGGTTTACGGACCGTTTGTCTACGTTTCTTTCAAGTTCCTGGAAAACTGAAACAATTTACCCAGAAGCCGACAAGGCTTCTGCGGCTTTCAGTTACCCAGGTTCCCAAACGGCTGCAGTGGGTTTTACTTGGCCATTAGGATTGTGTGAGATATTCTATATGGGCAGACACAAACAGCTTTTGGAATTCTCAGAATCAGGTAGAATATTATTCTTAAATAATATCGTTTAACTTACCCGTATCTAATGTGGTACCGATCAGATACTTTCATTACCGTTTGACGTAACGTTCCACATCTCGCATAGTCACAACCCTCCCGATGTCTTGCACCAATAACTAGATAAGGCGAGTTGACACGAGAAGTGTTGAGACGTTGTGAGTCTTACAATCCTGTTTTAGTGGAATCCTGGCATGTAATTTGTTCTTTTCTCCAAAGGAATCTCACTGTCAGACTTTAGATTGCCTCCTGCCGAGGATTAGCAGGATAGTCTTACTTCAGCAGCACCTTTCACATTGGATTATGGGTGGAATTACGTCTGGAAGTTTCTGGAATCATTTGGATGCCAATTTCTGGAAGTGTGGTATGCAGACCTTGTACACATGGTCCGTATATAACCATGTAGGTCTATATTGTGTGACAGTGTGCTACTGCTTGTGAAGCGGGGACTGAACATTGAATAGTTGCCCAATGAATAATTTGCACTGTAAATCGCATAGACCTTTTATCAGTGTGACAGTAGCAGCCCTATTTTATCCGTCCATAACTGAAAAATGGATCAAGTTGTTTTAAATCTGAACAAAAATATTTGTGATCTAAGTTCACAACTTGTCTTAAATAACAAAAACTATATTGAAAAGTTAAACAAATGTGGAGTTTGCTATATTTTTGCTTGTAGTAAATGACGAAAAAAACTATACTGAAAGCCATTAAAAATGCAATTTGACATTCATACTCTTTCATCTGAAAATGTCCAGTCAACAAAATTATCAGCGACGCAACAACGACTGTGATCTGATCATGACAGCCCCCTCCCCCGCCTAAAAAAAACAAACGATCATGTTCAAGGACACAGTTTGGCGCAAGTCTTTCTCCTTTACGTCGATAAATCTGTTGACGTCGATCTGCAAAGGATAAGTTAAACCTGGATTCATCTGATAAAATGACATCTGGTAATGTCCTGTTGCCAAGATTGGCCCCATTTGCTGCCCATCGCTGTCTGGCACGACTGTGGCGATGCAATAAGGTTGGACCACGGTACGGGTTGAAGGCAGCAAGGCGTCCTTGCACCTTTTGGGTGCTGAAATGACGTTGACTTGTCCCAATTGTCCTCCTTGCCTAATCATCAGCTGTTTGGAACC